>CM031237.1:66159126-66228094 GCA_018340775.1 Taxus wallichiana var. yunnanensis | reverse complement strand
GTCATATCCCATCCTCCGAGCCATCAGGGCATCATATTGATTATGCAAAGCGAAACAAGCATTATCTTGTAAAAAATCTTGGAGATCGACTTTTTTACGGTTACGTACTCAATGTTGTATTCCACTTTGGTGGAATCCATGTTGCGTGTTGGGTTATGGTCCCTAGAGAGATCACGAGGAGGACTTTGGGGTTGTTTGGAAGGCCCTTGTGAGTTGCTTGGTAGCGCATGCAACAGTGGGGCGAATGCGGGATGGGGACGTAAAATAGAATTTGTTTGGTCCATGAAGCTAACGCCGCGAGGGTATCTTTGGAATACTTTGCAACAAGAGGTGTCAGAGATAACAATGATAGAATTGGTTCTTTAGCAGCAATTGTAGGTTCCTTATCCGGGATATTGAGAGATTGTTCCTTAACAGCTTGGTTCTGATGGCCATGGGAGCCAGAGGCTTTGGATTGCTAGGCTTTGTTCTTGTTTCGCTAAATTTCCCGAATATTATTAATTTTCATTAGAAAGGCTACTTAAACAAATCATTTGTTAAATAAATTTTTATAATTTGTTAAATTTATTTTAATAAATAAAATATTAAATAATATTTAGAGCAACAAAATTTATGCTTGATAACTTTCTATTTTCTAGAAGGTTATGGGATCCTATCAAAACCCTTACCTTTACCTAATCTAAAAATATATATATTAAATCAAATTTACCCTAGAAAGAAAAATAAAATTACGATCTATCAAGGGTTTCAAGTATGTATGTACCAATTTTTGCAGCCTTGTCTTTCTCTAATTGTACCTTCTCTCTCTTTGTTTGTGCCTACCTACAAACTGATCTTCTAGCACTCTTCTCTGCTTTATGTTCCTCGCTATATTTTCGTTTCTAATTCTTCTAATTTCTCATGATTCCTTCACTTCAATAATTTTCACCTGCACACACAAATTGAGCTAGATATCTAAGAGTAAATTCAATAGAAAATTATACACATGCAACTCTTATTATATAGAAATCTCAATAGAAATTAGGTTATTTTTAATTTCACTTTTTATAACTTTAAAACAACTTTTCTAATTTTAAAACAATTTAAAACTAATATACAATTATTTAATTTTGTAATATATTTTTAAATAAAATAACTATATGTTTTAAAGTTAATTGTATTATATATAAATAATAAATATTTTTATTATTAATAATTTTTTAAATATAATAACATATTATATATTTTTAATCAAAAACAATAAAAACTATAATTACTTTAAAACTCTAGGTTTAAAAATAGAATTTGTAAAACTAAATTTAAAACAAAAAATTGAACTATATTGCTTAAAAACTATAGTTTTTCTGAAACAAAATTTAAAGAACCTAATGTGGAAGGAAAATGTACGGGCGGTGTTGGGGTGGCGAGTTGTGAGTTAAGGGGAGTTCGCGTGCAGAGCCTCTTGGGTGAATCCCCCTATGTGGCACGTATGTGGCATCTATTTGGCACATTTTGATGCCAAACCCATTTGGAGGATGATTGTTTTCTAAAATGTGTCAAATAGATGCCATATAATTAGGGTTAACTAATGAGTAAAATTACAAAAATTTAACACAAAATACGTTTTTTATTAGCTTTCTAAAAATATAATTTTCATTTTTAAAAATTTGTTTTACTATTTATTTTTATTTTTTTGCTAACATATGGTATTTTACGACAATCAATAGTACACAATCAACCCAATTTGAAAAATAACAAAATATATCAAAAAAATTGAAAAAATAAACTTACTATTTGTTGAAGTCTTCTTCGTAGCTATGAAAAAAATCAATTTCGATATAAATCTTAAAAGTTATTGGCATAGACATATGTACGTCATTTATTTGAAAATATCTTCACTAAATAATTAATAAAAATAAATAAATTTAAAAATGAAAGATTTGACAGAACCTCGATATTTGAATCTTGAACATATATCTAAAATTTCATGGTGAAAAAATAAATTTTCATTTAAAAACACCATCGAGGGACAATCGTTCCTCTTTTATAACATAAGAAACAACGTATGAATAAAATTAAGAAAAAGACCACATTTTTACTAAAAAAAATTAAAAATGTACATGTATTCTACACTCTAAACACAACATTTCGTTAGTTCATAGAATTTCATGAATATGTACGTGTTTGTGGCTATTACCTTTAGAAAATCAATGAAACTGAAAATTTATGTTTATAAAGGTACAAAAATACAAAAAAATGGGACATTTTATTGTGTTTTGTATATTAAAAAAATCTTCATTCAGTTCACACAAATCATGATCAAAATCACTAGGAAAAAAGATAAATCTCTAAGAAATAAGCAATTACCTTACTCTTTTTATTTTCAAAATAGTGATATTATCTTATAACTTTTTCTATTTTGTAAATCATGTTTGGAATTTGGTGGTTTATTCTCAATTTATTTTGTAAACTGATCATTTAAATAATACTTGTTTCTATAAATTATTGATTACCAAATCCACAACCTTATGCATGAGTGAGAATTTATACAAGAAATAAGTAAAGTCAAGTCCTAGTGAGTTTTGTTGCTCAAAATATTATCAATGTAAATGTGTTGGCCAAGATATTATTTGATAAAAATACCAAATGTATTTTTGAATTTTGGAACAACTTTCTACGTAATGTATAATTTGTTTAAATACATGTCTATTTTACACATTAGCACCATAATTATGTCATTTTTAATTTCTCAATAGTAACTTGTTATTGCTTCTTGTCTTTACAATATTTCGGGGTGATAATATATTACTTCATATGTTTATCATGAAGTTATTGTTGATTCAAAGTATAGCATTCTATTATATTTATAAAAAATATTTTCAATATCTTATACTTATTGAATTATGTGTTTTAACAAATATATGAGAAGTTTGTCGTGAATACTAGACAAATGTTCTATTTGTTACCTTAGGAAGGTACAATCTAGTTTGAGAACAATAATATTTAAATTGGATATTCCTCAGTGTCTCCTCCATACCCATGTTTTCTATCGATTAAAACAACTTTAGTGAGAATGAAATGATTTGAAACATGTGGTACTACGATTACCTAAGTTAGTGACTCGTGAGCCTAAGGTTCATGTCTCATACTAAAATTTTATTTTTTTCTATGACTTTATAAATTTGTTACAAGAATTAAAACTTATGACTTGTGTAATTACTTTTTGAATCTTGATTATTTAATTTCAATAAAATTTAAAATTATTATTAGATATTATAAATTTAATAATTTTAATATTTTTATACTTATTATATTTAAATTAATCAAATATATATTGAAAAAAATTAAAGGGTAATATATTTTTTAATCTATTATTTACAAAGGGTACAACTTAACCTAAACCATGAAATTAAAATATGGGAGCCCTTCAAATTTGATCACTCGTTAAAGAGAGCTAGGCACCGAGAGCAAGGAGCCAAAATAATTGGAAAAGGTATGATTTTTAATTAAATTCTTGACCATTTTAAGGCATGTGAGAAATAGGCACCTACAACAAACAAGATAAAATCAGGAAAATAGAAGTTCAAATGCCTACACAAAAGCCAATTCAATCACTTTGAATTGTTAAGGGGGAGGCGTTTTAAAAGAAAAAGATAAAATAATCAGAAAATGTGCTGAAGAAGTCTCAAGTCTGTGTCAAAACCTACATACCCACACACCAAACAAAAAAATTAGAAGATGACAAATAATACCAAGAAGGAAACCAAGGAAGGATGAAGTAAGCATGTCAAAAGAAGAGTAAAAAATATATCTGAAGGATTTAACTTTGCCAACGAAATCTTACTTCAAGAAAGATTTCAACAAATTCTAATTAAATGGAAAAATCATTATTATTCTTGCATCATTAAAACGGGTTGAAATTTATATCAAATACGCAAATGTTACTAAAATTTTCATTTTTTCGTTATCGCCATAAACTTGGAGACTGTGACCCGGCAATGCAATTTTGCATTGTTTTTTGCTCATTTCTCTTAATTCTCACCGAAAATGTCAACTTCAAACAAATTGGCGATAAGGTATGAGTTTAAGGTATTCTACCCATATTTTCCTCGTCTCTAATTACAACTATATAAATGACACCAACTTGTGTTATGTTAATATGAGTCGATTTTGTGTGAAACTAACTCTAAAGGCTATATATTATTTTCTCAACACTTGTTGTTGGGATCACGATTGTCGTTAGACCAAAACCCATGAGTGTTAGTCTCTGATACAATCACTAGAGTTAATGAATACATGGGAGGTGGTTAGTCCATCTCACGAATCCCATGGGGAGCGCTGACAACTAGCCAAAAAACCCCCCCTCAGCATTACCCGAGGGGATTCAAACCCATGACCCCTCGCTCTAATACCATTTTTGGGATCACGATTGTCGTTAGACCAAAACCCATGAGTGTTAGTCTCCGATACAATTTCGAGTTAAGGAATACATGGGAGTCGGTTAGTCCATGTCACAAATCCCACGAGTGCTAACAACTAGCCAAAACTTGTATTATGGTGGTTTACCATAAGTAACAACATTTCTAGTTTCCGTTCATTTTCCGGAGCTCCTCATTACATGCACCGATTACGTGATCCTGAGAAAAAATGAGGATTTAACCATTCTGACAAGCCCATCCTTCGATCACACCTAAACATGTTAAAGAACTACTTAGAATTCCAGAGTATGAAGAAAATGCTAAAATTACTAAGTCTACATAACAATATTGGGATGCAGATCTAGTGAGATGCTCTAAAGTGATGAAAAAGAATTGATTAGTTAACAAGAGATTGCATGCCAGCATGCTTCACAAAGTGCTACCCGCATTGAGTTCCATGATGAGATTGGAGATATGTTCACTCGGCTAAGTATAGTATTTTGCATTTTTTTTGCTCCCTATTTTCAACCTTGGATGTATAAATTCATCTATGTTATTCTAGATCAAAGACTCCACATTGATCGAGATACAATCATCAGTGATACTTTGCACAAATAGTTGGTTGAAATAAATATGATCATTCATTTATATATGACTTCCTATCTAGTATATGTAGTGGCATGAAGATGGATTTTCGCCATTCTAGAGACTAGGGCTAATGGCACCCGGAAATATAGTGTTTTTCACTATTATCCAAATCTTGAGTTCAATTTAATATGCACATCACTTCCGACATGTTAATGATTTTTTTCTCTTCTATATCATCAAGATGCTCACATACTGAACCACAAGAGAGATTCTTGCAGCAGACCAAAGTGGTGATCTCACAATGGGGCTAGTGGTTTATCCAAATTTCTACTTCCTCATACATTTGAGTTGGTGGATATAATCAAGTTTCATATAAGGCGCCGACGTATGTGGGTGACTAGTGGGCCCTCATGGAGCTTTCACGACAAGTTTTGTCATTGAAAATGCTTCTTAGGGAAAAACACAAAGTCGGTGTTTGTTTACCTATCTCAATTAGCATTTACAAATGTCCATCCTTCCACTCAATAGAGATGAAAATACAAACCCGATGTTTGTTTACCTATCTCAATTTGCATATACAAATGTCCATCATTCCACTCAAAGTAGAGACAATGGATAAGGAAATTACTATCATGACATGTATGCTTCCATTTGTAACGAGATGAGAATTTTATATCTATGGGTTCATGGAAAGGATTCTTGGACCAAAATACGGACATCGTCACGAAGTTTAAGACTATTGGGCTGATTATGCGAGATGAATTCAAGGTTTGGTGTCATGACTACTCTTGAATGACCTTGGATCAAATAGTCACATTCATATTGAAATGCGTTCCTCATGGAGTCACTTATAATGACCTCGATATGGTTGATTTTGAATATGGTTCCATTGAATCATCGCCTCTTCCAAAAGTCGGTTGGTCAGGTGAGATGACATGCACTTGGGTACATTTCTAGGTCCTAAGAACATACTTGCATTCATATGATTCCTAAGCGAGAAAACTAGTAATTGACTGTTGTCTTTGGCCTCTTTTATGTCTTTCTTTATTTCTCTTTGGTCTTGCACACCCTACAATCCAATCTAAACTTTATTACATTATCTTTCATGACTTCACATTGACACCATTGCCTAGGCACCCTCCTCCCCTCTAGGCACCCCCGACCTCTTTCTATCTTACTCGCTCTTTTTGGGCCTCTTTTATCTTTTGGGAATCTTATTTTCTTATGGGTCGGCCTTCCAGTTTTCAATTATGAAATTCAACTAAGGGAATCATATAAATACAATTTTATATGACCAAAATAAAGGACCAAGATCTAAAGCATCTATTATCATCACCTAAGGTTGCATCCAAAGGCATCTAAGAGCATCAAAGACATCCATCTATTTTTCATTCAAGGGACAAGGGACTACATTTTATGCATACACTTCATAGGAAGGGAAGTTCATTTTCCATCCACACATCTATTTACATTGGTACATCTAGCTATCTCCTCACTTATCACATGCACTTGCACAAGGGCTTCCTAGGGCACGATTATATCACACACTCACACAAGAACTACATGGAGTCTAAGATGTAGTGCAATGCTTGGTCGTAAGTTCACTCATTCGGGTGACCACCGGGGTTAGTCTAACTCCCCATATTACATATTTTATTTTTAGGATTTGATGTAGTTTGAGGGTTTTGTAGGTCATCATCTCTTTTTTTATAGTTATAGTGAACTCTATGATCATAACGTGACATATACATGTGGCCAACAACTATTAGTGACCATCTTGTGACACTAGAAAACCAAGTTCCAAGCTCCTACTGTGTAGTCACATGCACCCATGAGAGAGGTCTCTGCGCCTAGGCATCCTCCCTAGTCCAAGCCCTATCATCTCATCAGTTCTAGAATTTACCATGCTCATGTTACGAAATCTGCCCTTTCTTGTTCATCAGTTTTCCAATCCAAATCGATCTCTCACGGGGATAACGTGAATTAACTAAGTCATTCTTTCCCTCTCTTGCACTTAGGGTTTCATATTTATCTAGCTTATTACTTGTGTCATCTTGTATCTCAGCTTTAGCATTTATTTATCATATGTGACTCTGCAATATTAGGGTTTAATAAATTCTATTTTTGTTAAATCATTTGGTGAACCCACATTCGAATGCTCTTGGATCTTTCTTTCTTCCTCCTTTTTGCTTTCATATCCTCGGATCTTCTCCATCATGGATATTTCCATCTATGATTTTTTACAAGCTAATCCTAAATGTAAGGATAAAATCAACTCTCTTCTAGCTAATACTTACATTCCTTCTAATACTCCTCCTGGATCATGTATATCAGTTATTCATAGATGCATTTTCTTAACAACACCTTACTTTCCCATCTGATGTAGCTTTACTCTCTTTCTATTTATGACAAAATGATCCTCCTCTTTATATTCAGGCTTGCATCTATAACATAGGCATTAGGATGAGTACTAGTTGATAATGGATCTGAAGCTCAATCTTTGTAATATCACATTTATTCAACAACTTGGCCTTTCCTCAGCTCATGTCAATCCAACATCCATTTCTATTTGTAGCTATTATGATTCTTTTACACACCTGTGCATGGGAACTATCACTTACCTCTCACAAAGTTGGGCCTAAAACCGTTCCTATGGTATTCTTTGTTATCGATGCCAAACTCCAATATAATTGCTTACTTGGTAGGTCATGGCTTCACACTATGCATAGGGGAATACCTTCTACAATTCATCGATGCATTAAATTCCTACATGATGGCTATGCATATATCATTCTTGTTGATCACAACCCATTCAAATATTGCAACTTTGACCCACTCACTTCTCTCCCTACTCCATTTCTCTATCACAATGTCATTCATCCCCATAATCCTCCTACATACCTCAATGATGATTATCAACTCATGGAACCTCCTTCCCCTACCACCGACATGATTCATCTCCAGGGATCCATTTGTACATTGGAAGTCATACCACCTCCCTCATCTTCCCATGAACACCCTACATTGATGCTTCCTCCTTTCACATGCACTCTTTTCATAAATAATTCTTATTGGCTCACATTCCATTCAATCCTACTTTATTTTATACTATTTGCACATGATGGCTTAGCTTGGCTAGGATTCACACTTGATGATCTCCTCCCTCCACCTCATTCTCCTCACCTCTATCATGGATATGTTTTGCATCATTGTTGTTTATGGCCTCTCGAGTCTTCCATCTATCAATCTTTTTGCACACTTTCTCACACTTCTCCACTTACACTTGGGTAGTCTTGGCTTGACTACATTGGTGGCACACTTTGATCCTAATCATATTGATATCACATTTCCCATGCCTTTCAGGTCGTGTTTCTATTTTCAATGATTCATTTCTCACTATACACAAAATATTACTCACTGGTATGCACATGGTTGTCCACTACCACCTTTCACTGATGAAGAATATGTAATGGGCATGTATAATTTACATTGCAATGGATCTTTATATGATCAACCCCATACTATTGTTTACCAAGTCTCTGACGCTTCTCCATTTGACTTCACCATGACAATGATGATCTCTTAGATGATGTTACTTGATTCTTCTCATACATCATACACTTAGGGGATCATGCTTATCCTCCTCCCCCCCTAACATCATCAAGTGTATCTCATTTCTATTATTACGCTCCATGCTTCATACTTCCTCTTTCTAATCCATCTTATACACACTTGTATCATCATTACCCTATGACACACTCTTGTGCTAAGGTTCACACTTAAATGTTGAGGGCATACTACATCCATGAACCTCAAACACTACACATTTCATGATATGTTTCATGATACATCTTTCTAGCATTCATTCTCACACATCTACACATCACCATCTTCTATGACACACTCTAGTTCCACATGTTCTCTAGTTCCATTTTATACTCAAATATTGAGGGTCTAAATCTGAAATGAACCTCACCAAATTCACTCTTCACGCTCTATGCTTCTTTATATGATCTATTTTCTAGCGCACATATTTTTGAACCATTTCCTGATGATGCACTTTTGTTCTATGGTTCATTCTTGATTTTTGAGGGTATTTTATAAATGAACCTCATCTCATACTCATACACATCCACTTGGGGGCACATTTCCTATATCACATTCACATTTCATACCATTCCATCTCACTCATGCACATATCATGTACATATCTTGGTTGCACATACTCTTTTTTTCTTATACTAGTTACATGTTGCACTTTGTTTCCTATGTTAGTTGGATATCTTAGTATGTCATTATCTTTCTATATACACATGTGCATTCACTTGTTCTCTAGTTTTGAATGCAGACTTCCTACATATCTTTACACATATCAATGATGCTTGGCATTATACCTCTTACCATTCCCACCAAGGCTCCTGGGGCATCTACTTTCTCACACACACAGTGTTATTGTTTCATTATTACTACTTACTTCCTTTTACTATTCTTTTTTCCATTTGATCATACATGCTTTGACATACTTTTATCTTTCTAACATGTTAACGGGTGCTTCATGTGAAACATTATCCTTTAAGGAACTATTTACCACCATGGTTGTCTTATTACATCTTGTTTTACATTTTTGTCATTGTTTTCTATTAATTACATGTTATGCCCTATGTCTTTCTTGATCATTTTTTGTATGTTTTGGCCGCTTCACCCCTAATTATCTTGTGACATTGTGAGCGATGTCCCATGTTTGAAACCCACTTTTCACGGTCTAATTTGTTTACACTATTTCTTGTTTACATTATATTCTATAACATGTTTGTTTTTTCTACTAACACATATTTCTATCCACTTTGTTTGCATTTTCCTTGGTTTCTACCATGCACATTCCCTCCCCTGTAGGGTATCCACTTTAGCATATCAACATGAGTCCTCTCCTTTGGGCTGCATTCTCTATCAGTTTCACATGCACCCCAAATGAGGGGGCATACATTAGGTGAATTGATCACCCCATATACAACATCTCAAAGCTTCATCATAGGCATGTACATATATAGGAATAAAACAGATATACAGATAAATGGCCCAAATTCTGACTTGGGTCCTCGGTTCAACATAGACATAAATTCCCTAAATACCATATTGCACTAGCATCATCTGGGAACCTTTTTCTCCACTAGGTGCCTATGTCCCGGGGCTATATACATCTACTTTCTCATAACATCACAGTTCACAAGCAGTTCATAGAGCAATTTTCACAGGATCAGGCACAATCCTCCAACAATTAGAGTGCATTCTATATCCTTTTCTTCAAAACAATTGAAAAACTAAACACGGTACAACTCAAAATAAACACATATCACACCATCTACGTAGTGGTGTATAAATTGGGAAGAAGACATGGAAGGAGAGTAACACTAGACCTCTCTCCCCAACACTCTTCTTTTGTGGCATGAGATCACCCAAAAAAACTACACTTGGTGTGAGATCGCCCAAAAACTCATTCTTGGTGTGAAATCACCCAAAAAACTCACACTTGGCATGAGATCGCCCAAAAAAATCACTCTTCTACACAAGATTTTAGGACATTTTCTATCCTTTTCACTCTTCACGGATCAGTGCACACTTTCCTTTTTACACATTTTTACACACTTTTACATACTTATGCAAAAAAATTCATATACACATATTTGACTACTTATTTTCTCTTCTTTTGTAAGTCCATCCTTAATATGCAACAAAACACACCCTACATCAAGCACAACAAAGCACAACAATAGGTACAACATAGTACAACATCATACGCTTCACCCCTAGGGTCACTTCCTCTTTCTTAGCTTCCACGCTTCATTTTTATCACTTCACACTTTCACTTGTCTCCTCGAGCACTATCTCCATCACATTCTACATGGTTATCAAATGTGCATCTCTTATCTACTTTATGTTATCGAGTATTCACTCAACAACATAAATTGGGGGAAAATGTAGACACAAAATAACACACTTGGGTATATTTCTAGGTCCTAATAACATACTTACATTCATATGATTTCTAAGTGAGAAAACTAGTAATTGAATGTTTTGGCCTCTTTGGCCTCTTTTTTCTATTTGTCTTTACACCTTTCTCTTCTAATATTTCTTACACACCCTTTATGAATCTGAAAATTATTTCTTTATTTTTCATAATTTTTACACCAACACCCTTTCTATTTACTCATGTCATTGCCTCTTTTATCTTTTGGGCATCTTATTTTCTATCTCACTTTCTAGTTGTTTACAAAATTCAAACAAGGGAATCATATAAATACAATGCTATGTGAACCAAAATAAAGGACCAATCTCTAAAATCTATTATCATCACCTAAGGTTTCATAAAAGGCATCTAAGAGCATCAAAGACATTCATCTAGCTTTTATTCAAGGGAGGGACTACATTTTCTTACGCTTCATAAGAAGGGAAGTTCATTTTTCCATCCTCACATCTATTTACATTCGTACATCTAGTTATCGCTTTATCATGTCCGCTTGCATAAGGGTTTCCTAAGGCATGATTCTATCACACATGCTTAAGACCTACATAGAGTCTAAGATGTAGTGCAAAAGATTAGTCATAAGTTCACTCATTCGGGTGACCACTTTGGGTTAGTCGTCTCCCAATATTACATATTTTATTTTTGGTATTTGATGTAGTTTGATGGTTTTAGGTCATCATCTATTTTTAGGTTATAGGAAAACTCGTGATCCTAGTACGATATACAAGAGACCAACAATGACTATCAAAGAACTATCTTACGACACCGTAAAAACCAATTTTTAGCTCTTGCGTAGTCACAAACACCCAAAAATTTCTCTTCATCCCAGTCCGTGATGCCCTAGTCCAAGATTATCAATACGAGTTCCATATTTATTGCTCAATTGCGACAACCCGCCCTTCTTTTTCATTAGTTTTCCATTCCATATCAATTCTAGGGATAGCATGAATCAACTAAGTCATTCTTTCTCTCTCTTACACATAGGTTTTTCATATTTATCTAGCTTATTGCTTATGTCATATTGTATATAGAAGATGTATATCATTGTTACATAAGTTACTCTATAATATTAGGGTTTAATAAATTATATTTTTGTTAAATCACAAGCTACTCATTCATCCTCCCACCTCGCCACACAAGCTTCATCATATACACAAACAAGTAATAAATAATGGAGGTCAAAATTATCTCAAGAACAACCTTGAACAACAATAAAACTTGAGCAACGAGAGGGAAATAGATGAAGGAAAAGAGCATGTTTCTAAGAATCACAATCAAGATATCATTCTTCAACTCAAAAAAATTTAATTCTCTTGGGTTGATTGAAAACATCACTCTATAATTTTTGATGTCGGATCAAGTGCAAGTCCTAATAATTCAAATCTCCAACTCATCTCGAGCCTTCACATTTCAAAGATACTTTGCAACCTTCTCACCAATTCACCATGAGGAAATTACAACATCTCCTCATCATCAACATGAACATTCTATTAAGGAACCTCCTAAACTTCAACCCTTTCCACCAATGCTCAAACAACTCCCACAAAATGTAAGGTTCGTATAAGGTGAATTGATTGAAGAAATTCCTTCTTGGCTTCATGGGGAAATCAAGAAGAGAGATGATAGTCAAATCAGTCACAATTGACCTTGAGACCATTGCATCGATAACTAATTCTTACACTCCTAAAAAAATTGAATTTGTCACCAAAGTTTTAGTCAATGATTAGTTTTGATGTCGCAAATTGATTCTTTGGGAGAATGAAGAGGTTCATGATCTACTTCGAAGGGTGGTTGTAATGGATCTATCATGCTAGGGATTTTTTAATATGAGATTGGATTGATTCTAAGGGTTGGTGAAGGGGGTAATGTCATATTTGAGATGTTTTGGATGTGAGATTGGATTGATTCAATGGATTGCTGAAGTGGGTTTGTCATATTTGTGATGTTTTTAAGGAGAGATTGTTGTGTAGTCGAACCATGAAGTGAACAAACAAGCAATAAAGTAAAGAAAGATGGTTTTAAGAGAAATGAAAAACCACACAATCGCAAGAATATTTTAGATTGTCTTGAATAACTTAAGAAAAGTGTGAAATGAAAAATGAGTGAAAGGGAACTAGGAAAAATTCTATCTAAAGTTAGTTTCGGTGAGTTCAGCTAGATTCCTTGGTATACGCAAAGGTATGTGAGGCCGAGTCTATGTTGGTATCGGTACGAGGTGTGGTATTGGAGCCTACCCCTCACTTCACGGTCACATAGAAATAAGGGTTTTAGGTGGTTAGCCGATATATCACCCACCAATTACTTATACTTGGCTAGAACATCGAGTCAACTTCCCTTTGGTGAAGAAATCCAAGTAGGTAGGTCTGGAAGGGATTGTTTAGATGCAAGTTTTAATTGTTACGTGGTTTGGTCATGTGTGAGGTAAATTTTGTGAATGCAATCATTTAACCCCTTATTAGAGTATGTGAGAAGGAAATGATGAAGGTTTGTTTTAAGACCCATAAGAAAATGTTGATCTCAATGAAGAGAAAGCACACAAATAATGTGATACTAGAAGAAAAATGAAAGAAAAGAAGTACTTATGTTTGATATTCCTTTTTATTTTTCTTATCTCTTTCTTTTTATGTTTTTGAAGAATCAATAAAGCAAAACTATCCAAGCTAAAATTTTAGATGATTTGACAAGAAAGAAAACAAGAAGATATAAAATATGATAAAAAGGGACTAAAGATCCCACCTGGGTGTGCGAGAATGTTTGTGGTAAATTTTGGTTTATTAGTTATATAACAAAACACCAAAAACTCAAAAGACGGAAGGCTTTAGCGATACCTGTGTCGATAATGAAATGTCGAGATGTGTGGATACAATAATGGTACGTGAGACTCCTTCTTCCATAGAATGATAGAACCCTACACACAGAAAGATGACTAAACAAGATAGATATTAGATAAGGATATGACAAGTTTCTCGGAAAAGGCTGATCCCAAGAACCAAAGGGCTTCCTTAAAGGGTGTCAACTCATTTTACAATCAAGTGATAATGATAGGAAGATAATAGACAATAAAAGGATGATTATAAATCTAAAGGGATAGAGAGATCTTTCTCCACGTGATAGGTGGCATGGCAAGGGCTACACAATCTTAAAATCCAAGAAGCAATCAAACCGTAATTATTCAAAGAACATCATGTTCTTGATATGACTTAAGAGTTGAAATTCAATATCTTCGATGTTTGGTGTCAAGGATATGGCACAAAGGCTGAGTTCATGCGCAATGTTGAATTTTTCCCACACTAGTGGTTGTGAAATAATGGGAAGGTCGTATATGCTTGTAATCAAATGTGTTTGACACCACTGCACAATCATCTACAAAGAGAAACACCATGAAAAATGTAGATTAGAAAAAAAAATAGATTTATATATTGTTTGAAAATATAAGAAATGTGATTAAATTGATTAAAAGATAGTGATCACTAGCGATTATGTATGAGTCATTAGCAATTTAGGGTAAATCACTTTGCTAATTATTATGAAAAGGATTTATTCTTTGATAGGATGCAAATTAGATCTAAAACAAGTGATTTATGACTTAATATGGGCTCTAATGTGATGTAAGTTGAATATGGAACCAAAATACATTAGACTTACCTCTTGGCCGATGAATTCTTGAAAATGATTCCATATGATCCTTATATAGATTGTGGAGATTCCAACAACGTGAAAAGGATGTTGAAGATGTCAAGATGAGTGTAGTTGTGTATTTTAGGTCATCAGAGAACAAGAGCTTCATTTGCAAATGGCTAAGGATCCCATTCATGAATGTTTGATGATCCTTATATAATCGTTGGTGATTAGTTAGAATCACCAACGACTGGGAAAAGTGGGGAAACCCACTTGGAAGTGGTTTCAACTACTTTGAAAAGGGTTAAATTGGGTATGGGGGCAAGTGAAGATGGTTAGGAAGATGTTGAGGGAGTTAGGAGGTTAGATGGTTAGGATGAAAATGGGCTAGGATGAGTTATAGGTGGTTTAGGTGGTTTAGGGTGAGTGAAATAGATTTTTACTGAGGGTAAAGTGTGATTTTATGGGGGTGAGGACATGGTTTATAGGATAATAAGATAGTTTAATGTTTTGAATATGAATGTGAGGAGTATGGATGAACAATGTAGGGTACTAAAAACAAGTGTCTACACATATTCCCAATAATTTACATCGCATAGCGTACATTCCCTACACCTTCAATTTCCAAACACTTACTCCAAATAACACTTATTTTTGTAAAAAAATGGTCCACTAACAATCTTGTATGTCTATCATGTTTTCCTTATTTTGATGTAAGTGTTTATAAAATTCTTAGACCATACAAATAAATACATCACCGTAAAGGGGAAAATCGGCGAGGAGGTCTATCTTGCAAGTAATGAATGGTTGCAATTTTCTCCCTGTTGTATCAATGCTTATAATATCTTTAAATAAGCAATTGTCTTTTATCTTAGAAGGGACCAATCTCACAAATAAATAAACACCAATATAAAAATACATCTACTCCATTAATATTCGAAATATCAAAAATGTTGCAATCCCATCTCGTTAGGCATTAGCCATTAAAACATTTTCTATTATGTATTTATGTAAATTAAAAATAGACCCGTGAATTCAAAACACTAAGATATTTAATTTTTTTATATCATGTACATTTGGAATTTGTGTAAACATCATGAAAGTGGATTGATATTACATCCTCGTCCATGCATATTTTGACATTGGGATCTTTTAAAACAATTCAATATCCTCACTACCTTAAAATTTCAATTTCCATGTCTTAATCTTTGATTTTTCTAATTAATAACATTTTATAAACTAGAAATCACACCTTAGTGGTGTAATGGAGACGTTGAAAAGAGTACGTAAAAGAAGTTAAAGTGGTATATGCATTCCACTTTTAAATTTGTGAGATTATTCATCAAATGATGTTTGACTCAATAGTGAAAGATGTTTAGCTCTTAAAGAGTCCACCAGATTCAATTCTCACTACTTAGGTGAATAATTCTACCCACCTCAACCGTAAGATATGACGGTGTATGATCTCCCAAGTTTCAAACCAAAACAAAAAAAAAAAATTATGAAATAATTGTAGCAGAAGGTTGGCTGAAAAAAATTGGAGGTGCCCATACTCCTATCCCTACCATATAACTACACGACGCAATTGTGTGTTAGGAAAATCCATACCAATTTCCCATATAAAGAAAGCCTAATCAACATGTTGAATCCCATGTACTAAAAAGTGCCCCATTTGAAGGTGTCAAGCTAACTTTCATTACGAAGTTGGGCTTTCATTATAATAAAGAAGACTTTAATTTCAGTCGGATAATGTTTTATAAGCTATCTGAAAATCCCTATTCCTCATATAGACAAATTCGGTCACCATAAAGCCATGAAATTCAACTGGTCCTACCAATAATATATGACATTTACGATGGATTTTGTTCTGTGCACTTTGGATGGATTGAAAAAAAAGGTTGTTATGAGTAAACATTTCATAAAAAAATTATAGTCTAATCAAAATATTGAACGATGCAATTCAGTATTGATGAAATATGACTAAATACATTTACAAATCAATTGATCCATGGTTTACGATTTCCTCCATAAACTAGATTAATGCACATATTAACTATATACTTGTGGTTGCTCCTCAAGGAGAAATTTTACGTCTGCATGGTGTTTGTTGAGAGTAGCATTGTCCTCTTAAAAATTTGTTTTGTGTGGTCTATTTCTGGTGTATAGTAGTGTGCCTCTGAAATGTGTATTATTGCGATGTTCTTGAAATGCAAAGGGAATGAAAATTTTAGTAGGATATTTGGTGGTTGTTTCTACATGTGGTTGTGTTATGTATTGTGCAGTTGGTAATAAGGTTTTAACATCGGGTATCATATGTTCATGGACCTTAGAATTTACTTGAAAGGGGGTCATGGGCTTTCTCCATTTTTTTCTTACTGAGCAGTGACTATTATGATTACATTTTATGATCTGGAGGTTACATTTTGTGTTTTTTCTTACATATTATTACATCTAATTCAGATAGACATGCGATAACAACTCTTACTCCATGTTGATGTTGGTTTTCTAAGTCTGTTGGCATGCCATCAAATCAAAAAATGTAAACAAATATAGCAGTGAGTAAAATTATTTGAAATGTAGATCACAACTACAAAGATAAGCATGTAACTATGTGTAGTATCCACATTTTATAGCCTCGAGTTATTTGTTGACTTCCTTATTCATAGTTATTATTTGACATGGATTTTGACATATTTTGGACATTATGTTATGTTATTTGATCTTCATGGACATGTATGGTGATTTGGGCGAGTTACACCAATTTAGCTTTGATTAGTATGTTGGCACATTTTATCAGATGTTGTGGATACTAACATATTGCTATGTTACTTGGGCCTAATTGATATATGATGGATAAATAGTTTTTGTATTGGGAAGATGTGTTTAATGTGTGCATGGAGTGTGTAGGTTACAGGGCATAGGAGAACATGGGTTTCAGGGCAGCTACGTAAATTGTGCCCAAAGTGGCCCACGAGGGCTAATTCCTAACCATGTTAGTTATATGAGGCCTTATTGTTTTCTTGTATTGTTTGGGCACCATAGGTGACCCTTGTTTGTAAGGTTGTATTTCATGTAAAAATTAATTATATTTAGGTTGTTTGATTTTTTAAGTAAACTAAGTTGGGGGACTTAATGGTCCCCACTTGCATTAAGTATGTATTTGTGTAAGTGTGTGTTAATTACAAAGGATTGGGGTCACATGAGCAAGCTTGAGTGGGCCCCACATCTTCTACATATTATTCCCAAATGTACCAAACCCGAAATTGGGCTATTTTTGGCATTTTAAGTGACCCCTTTTAGTTTTGGGAGTTCTCTTAGCATGAAAATAAGTCATTGGACCCTACCTATTAGGTAGGGGCTTAATTCCAATGTATAGAAGGATTTTCCTCCCATTTATATCTTTTTTTTTTCACCATCCATGTAAGATGGATTGGAGTGTGTGTGTTGTGAAAATTGCATAAACATCTCTCATTTTCTTTTTGGACAATTTGGGAGAAGGGTGTTTAAATGTGAGTTTATCTTTTCTCAATTTTATTTTGGGAATCTTTGACTTGGAGGGAAGAGAGGGGTGACACATGTCACCCCCTAATTTGTGAGGAAATTTATTTATTTTTCTTCAAATACTCCCTCGTGGGAGAAAAAAGAGAACTTTTTTTAATTTTTCTTGGTGCTTGGAGACTTTTGAAGTTAGAGTTTTGCTTGGACAAGGAATTGGGAAAATCTTAGAGTTTTGGAGAGATTGTGGAGGTAGGATATTTGATCTCACTCTATGTTATCTTGCATGTTAGATCTTAAATTGCTTATGGTTGAAATTTGTGTTTTGTTGCTTGTGTTGTATATTGCTTGGGTATGTTATTTATTATTTTCTCCATCCATCATATGGCTTGATGGATTTTGGAGTTTTATTGGGGAAGAGGGAGGATTTTCCTCTTAAACCTCATGGCTTGATGGGCAAGCCATGTTGGTTCTTTTTATTCCCCTCATATGGTTTGAGGTGGGGAAGGTGGTTCATATGGTTTGAACCCCTTCCCCATCCTTGGAGAGGAAACCCAATGGGTTTAAAAATCCTCCCAAGGAGGATTTTAGGCGAATGAGAGGAGTAATAAGGAGGGATGTTTGTTTGGAGGGATAAAGAGGTTTTTGAAGAATTTATTAGTGTGCATCCTATGGTTGGACCACACTTTTAGGCACTTTTGGATGTCTCATCTACTCTTCCCCATTGTTGAGGATGAATATGGTTTTCTCCTCTTTTATTTTGGTTGATAAATGTTGTGTTTCTTTAATGTATGAATTAGTCTTGCAAGCAATATATATTTGTGTTTATGTCTCCCTTAATCTTGTTCACATTTTTGGAAGTTAGCTCTCTCTCCCATGGGCTTGGGGAGGATAGCATGTCTTCCCAACCTTTGGAAAGGAATGTAATGATACCTATAGGTTGGTTGGTAAAACAAGTCTTTCTCTATGTGTTGGTTTCTTTGGAAAGCACTCAAAGTTGGAGCTCAAGTTTGGAAGATGGTTGAAGATTTTTCCTTGGTATCTTGGCATCATGTTGTTCCCAATTTTTGGGAAAGTTATACTTATCATAATCATGCATATAAGACTTTTTGGAATTTATATGTCCTTGTTAAGTTCCCATTTTGTGAGATGGGATTGCTTTGTAAACTAATGTCATATTAGTATGTGTAATCTTCCTTCAATCTTGGAAAGAAGACTTGCAATGTTGTTCCTTGTGTATTGTAACTATTTTAGAAATATGTTGTATTTGTGAGCTTGAGCTTCTTGGAAATGAAATCTTGTAAAATAGTTGATTCTTTAATATGGATTGTTGGAAACTTCATTTTTGAAAAGAAATTTTTTATTGGAAATATGCTTTCCCCAATAAAAATGCAAAATGTGATGTTAAGAGCACTAAAAGAAAATGTGATATTTCTTTGTGGGATCTCCTTCTTGTTAGAAATTTGTAGTATTTATTTAGTTATTGTATTTGAAAAGGAATTTTGTTTGCAATAAGAAGTTTGTTGTTGAAAAAGGATATTACTATCTTTACACTAATTGTTAGTATTGCAAATTATTATGAGATGAGAGTTATAAGGAAACCAAATTTAAATTTGCTCCTATTTACATACAAGTTGTAGAAATTTGATTATTACTTTTCAATGGAAAAGTTTTATTTCTAAGAATCCTTTTTAAAACTTATATAGTTAAAATTTCTTTTATTTAGATCTATTTTCATTGAAAATCTAGATTTTAAATTAGCCATTTTAAAAAGTTGATATATAAAGGAATAAATTTAGTATATTTATAAAATAGAATCCTATCATTTACAACTTGTATTATTTTAATGTAATATGTAATATGTAATATCAATATATTAAAATATAATTAATATAGTTTATATTGTATAAAATATAAAATATAATATAATATATATATATAGTAAAATAACAAAATAAAATATAAAATAGAAAGGAAGTAATGATGGTTCAGTGAAATTATTTTTGTTTTAATCAAAAAAATAAGTGGGGAGGGGTCGAGCCCTCCCCAAACCACGTGCCATACCCACACCACACGCCCTTCCCCCAACTCCCAACACCCTTCATGTGCCCCTTCCCAACTCTCAAACCCAAACCCAACACCCCTTCTCATATTTCCCAATCCCATCCACCGTCACACACACACCCCCTCCCTCCAAAGTGTGCACCCACCACTTCAACACTGCGGGTTTTACACACCCACCACCCTACACATATCAATCTCTGCAGATTTTTAATTCCAAGTCTTCTTTTTCAAATATACATATTTATTAATTAATTATATATATATTGTGACATATTGTGAATTAAGAAAATGGGTATAAAATATACTGCATAACTCCAACTAGAGAATATATGGTAAAGGAAACATACAAAAAAAAATAATGATATTATCCTTTAAAAATCCATGAATCCAAAATTCCATGGCTCCTCCTCAACCTACACAAAGAAGAAACAAAATGAAACAAATGGAAAAGAAAAGAAAGGAAAAGAAATAAAGATGGATTAGGGAATTTCTAGGGCAACATAAAATCAAGGGCCAAGATTAGTTTGATCCTAGGGTTCACATTTAATCCTACACTACTTTTAAGTCATGGAATTTTGTGGGATTAGGAAATAAAATAAAAGAAGGGTGTGTGGGGGAAAATTAAATAAAAAGGGGAAACTAATTAAATTAAAAGGGGTGTGTAGACTTTTTATTGTGACCCTAGCAAATATTTAGTAGAAATAAATAATTAAAGTTATAATTGGACTAGTAATTAATTAATTGGGTAAATCAAATTAATATACAATAATAAATAATGGGAATAGGGTAAGTATAGTAATTGTTTATACTTTTTAAAAAATTACCCAAATTTTGGTGTGGTTTTTCTATGTCCCGAGGTGGGGCACTACATTTGGTATCAAAGCGATGGTTCACACACACGGATGCTCTGGGTAGAACATTTAATTAGATATTAATGTTTTAATAACATTAAACAAAAACAACAAAAACGTTTCCACAACCTTTTACAACTTCATAATCCATTTCCGTACTTTATACATAGGGTGACACATGTTACCCCTTAATTTGTGAGGAAATTTATTTATTTTTCTTCAAATACTCCCTCGTGGAGAGAAAGAGAACTTTTTTTTTAATTTTTCTTGGTGCTTGAGACTTTTGAAGTTAGAGTTTTGCTTGGATGAGGAATTGGGAAAATCTTAGATTTTTGGAGAAATTGTGGAAGTAGGATATTTGATCTCACTCGATGTTATCTTGCATGTTAGATCTTAAATTACTTATGGTTGAAATTTGTGTTTTGTTGATTGTGTTGTATATTTATTTGGTGTGTTATTTATTATTTTCTCCATTCATCATATGACTTGATGGATTTTCGAGTTTTATTGGGGAAGAGGGAGGGATTTTCCTCTTAAACCTCATGGCTTGATGGGAAAGCCATGTCGGTTCTTGTTATTCCCTCATATGGTTTGAGGTGGGGAAGGTGGTTCATATGGTTTGAACCCCTTCCCCATCCTTGAAGAGAAAATCCAATGGGTTTAAAAATCCTCCCAAGGATGATTTTAGGCGAATGAGAGGAGTAATAGGGAGGGATGTTTGTTTGGAGTGATAAAGAGGTTTTGGAAGAATTTATTAGTGTGCATCCTATCGTTGGACCACACTTTTATGCTCTTTTGGATATCCCATCTACTCTTCCCCATTGTTGAGGATGAATATGGTTTTATCCTCTTTTATTTTGTTTGGTAAATGTTGTGTTTCTTTAATGTATGAATTAGTCTTGCAAGCAATATATTTGTGTTTATGTCTCCCTTAATCTTGTTCACATTTTTGGAAGTTAGCTCTCTCTCCCATGGGCTTGGGGGAGGATAGCATGTCTTCCAACCTTTGGAAAGGAATGTAATGATACCTATAGGTTGGTTGGTAAAACAAGTCTTTCTCTATGTGTTGGTTTCTTTGGAAAGCACTCAAAGTTGGAGCTCAAGTTTGGAAGATGGTTGAAGATTTTCCTTGGTATCTTGGCATCATGTTGTTCCCAATTTTTGGGAAAGTTATACTTATCATAATCATGCATATAAGACTTTTTGGAATTTATATGTCCTTGTTAAGTTCCCATTTTGTGAGATGGGATTGCTTTGTAAACTAATGTCATATTAGTATGTGTAATCTTCCTTCAATCTTGGAAAGAAGACTTGCAATGTTGTTCCTTGTGTATTGTAACTATTTTAGAAATATGTTGTATTTGTGAGCTTGGGCTTCTTGAAATGAAATCTTGTAAAATAGTTGATTCTTTAATATGGATTGTTGGAAACTTCATTTTTAAAAGAAATTTTTTTATTGAAATATGCTTTCCCAATAAAACTGCAAAATGTGATGTTAAGAGCACTAAAATAAAATGTGATATTTCTTTGTGGGATCTCCTTCTTGTTAGAAATTTGCGCAGTATATAATTAGTTATTCTGTTTGAAAATGGAAGTTTGTTTATAATAAGAAGTTTGTTGTTGAAACAGGATATTACTATCTTTTCACTAATTGTTAGTAGTGCAAATTATTATGAGGGAGAGTTATAAAGAAACCAATTAAATTTGATCCTATTTACATACAAGTCAGAGAAAATTGATTCTTACTTTCCAATGGAAAATTTTACTCCTAAGAATCCTTTTTAAAAACTTATATAGTTAAAACTTTCTTTTATTTAGATCTATTTTTCATTGAAAATCTAGATTTTAAATTAGCCATTTTAAAAAGTGATATATAAAGGAATAAATTTAGTATATTTATAAATAGAATCCTATCATTTACAACTTGTATTATTTTAATGTAATATGTAATATGTAATATCAATATATTAAAATATAATTAATATAGTTTATATTGTATAAAATATAAAATATAATATAATATATATATATATAGTAAAATAACAAAATAAAATATAAAATAGAAAGGAAGTAATGATGGTTCGGTGAAATTATTTTTGTTTTAATCAAAAAACATAAGTGGGGAGGGTCGAGCCCTCCCAAACCTCGTGCCATACTCCACACCACCTGCCCTTCCCCCAACTCCCAACACCTTACTCACTTTTTGTCCGTGCCCCCTTCCCAACTCTCAAACCCAAACCCAACACCCCTTCTCATATTTCCCAATCCCATCCACCGTCACACACACACCCCCTCCCTCCAAAGTGTCACCCACCACTTCAACACTGCAAGGGTTTTACACGATCCCGCCCTACACATATCAATCTCTGCAGATTTTTAATTCCAAGTCTTCTTTTTGCGAAAATATACATGTTTATTAATTAATTATATATATATTCGGACATATTGGAATTAAGAAAATGGGTATACCATATACGCAACCAGAGAATATATATGGTAAAGGAAACATACAAAAAAATGATATTATCCTTTAAAATCCATGAACCCAAAACTACATGGCTCCTCCTCAACCTACACAAACAAGAAACAAAATGAATCGCATGGAAAAGAAAAAAAAAGCCATAAATATGGATTAGGACATTTCTAGGCAACATAAAATCTAGGGCCAAGATTAGTTTGATCCTAGGGTTCACATTTAATCCTACACTATTTTTAAGTCATGGAATTTTGTGGGAATAGGAAATAAAATAAAAGAAGGGTGTCAGGGGAAAATTAAATAAAAAGGGGGAAACTAATTAAATTAAAAGGGGTGTGTAGACTTTATATTGTGACCCTAGCAAACATTTAATAGAAATAAATAATTAAAGTTATAATTGGACTAGTAATTAATTAATTGGGTAAATCAAATTAATATACAATAATAAATAATGGGAATAGGGTAAGTATAGTAATTGTTTATACTTTTTAAAAAATTACCCAAATTTTGGTGTGGTTTTTCTATGTCTGACGAGGTGGGGCACTACATTTGGTATCAAAGCGATGGTTCACACACACGGATGCTCTGGGTAGAACATTTAATTAGATATTAATGTTTTAATAACATTAAACAAAAACAACAAAAACGTTTCCACAACCTTTTACAACTTCATAATCCATTTCCAGTACTTTATACATAGGGTGACACATGTTACCCCTTAATTTGTGAGGAAATTTATTTATTTTTCTTCAAATACTCCCTCGTGGGAGAGAAAGAGAACTTTTTTAATTTTTCTCTTGGTGCTTGGAGACTTTTGAAGTTAGAGTTTTGCTTGGATGAGGAATTGGGAAAATCTTAGATTTTGGAGAAATTGTGGAAGTAGGATATTTGATCTCACTCGATGTTATCTTGCATGTTAGATCTTAAATTACTTATGGTTGAAATTTGTGTTTTGTTGATTGTGTTGTATATTTATTTGGTGTGTTATTTGTTATTTTCTCCATCCATCATATGGCTTGATGGATTTTGGAGTTTTATTGGGGAAGAGGGAGGGATTTTCCCTCTTAAACCTCATGGCTTGATGGGAAAGCCATGTTGGTTCTTTTTATTCCCCTCATATGGTTTGAGGTGGGGAAGGTGGTTCATATGGTTTGAACCCCTTCCCCATCCTTGAGAGAAAATCAATGGGTTTAAAAATCCTCCCAAGGATGATTTTAGGCGAATGAGAGGAGTAATAGGGAGGGATGTTTGTTTGGAGTGATAAAGAGGTTTTGAAGAATTTATTAGTGTGCATCCTATCGTTGGACCACACTTTTATGCTCTTTGGATATCCCATCTACTCTTCCCCATTGTTGAGGATGAATATGGTTTTATCCTCTTTTATTTTGGTTGGTAAATGTTGTGTTTCTTTAATGTATGAATTAGTCTTATGTAGCAATATATTTGTGTTTATGTCTCCCTTAATCTTGTTCACATTTTTGGAAGTTAGCTCTCTCTCCCATGGGCTTGGGGGAGGATAGCATGTCTTCCAACCTTTGGAAAGGAATGTAATGATACCTATAGGTTGGTTGGTAAAACAAGTCTTTCTCTATGTGTTGGTTTCTTTGGAAAGCACTCAAAGTTGGAGCTCAAGTTTGGAAGATGGTTGAAGATTTTCCTTGGTATCTTGGCATCATGTTGTTCCCAATTTTTGGGAAAGTTATACTTATCATAATCATGCATATAAGACTTTTTTGGAATTTATATGTCCTTGTTAAGTTCCCATTTTGTGAGATGGGATTGCTTTGTAAACTAATGTCATATTAGTATGTGTAATCTTCCTTCAATCTTGGAAAGAAGACTTGCACTGTATGTTGTTCCTTGTGTATTGTAACTATTTTAGAAATATGTTGTATTTGTGAGCTTGGGCTTCTTGGAAATGAAATCTTGTAAAATAGTTGATTCTTTAATATGGATTGTTGGAAACTTCATTTTTTAAAAGAAATTTTTTTATTGGAAATATGCTTTCCCAATAAAAGCCGCAAAATGTGATGTTAAGAGCACTAAAATAAAATGTGATATTTCTTTGTGGGATCTCCTTCTTGTTAGAAATTTGCAGTATATAATTAGTTATTCTGTTTGAAAATGGAAGTTTGTTTATAATAAGAAGTTTGTTGTTGAAACAGGATATTACTATCTTTTCACTAATTGTTAGTAGTGCAAATTATTATGAGGGGAGAGTTATAAAGAAACCAATTAAATTTGATCCTATTTACATACAAGTTGTAGAAAATTGATTCTTACTTTCCAATGGAAAATTTTTACTCCTAAGAATCCTTTTTAAAAACTTATATAGTTAAAACTTTCTTTTATTTAGATCTATTTTTCATTGAAAATCTAGATTTTAAATTAGCCATTTTAAAAGCTGATATATAAAGGAATAAATTTAGTATATTTATAAATAGAATCCTATCATTTACAACTTGTATTATTTTAATGTAATATGTAATATGTAATATCAATATATTAAAATATAATTAATATAGTTTATATTGTATAAAATATAAAATATAATATAATATATATATATATAGTAAAATAACAAAATAAAATATAAAATAGAAAGGAAGTAATGATGGTTCAGTGAAATTATTTTTGTTTTAATCAAAAACATAAGTGGGGAGGGGTCGAGCCCTCCCCAAACCTGTGCCATACTCCACACCACTGCCCCTTCCCCCAACTCCCAACACCTTACTCACTGTCGTGCCCCTTCCCAACTCTCAAACCCAAACCCAACACCCCCTTCTCATATTTCCCAATCCCATCCACCGTCACACACACACACCTCTCCCTCCAAAGTGTCACCCACCACTTCAACACCTGCGGGTTTTACACAGTCCGCCAGCCCTACACATATCAATCTCTGCAGATTTTTAATTCCAAGTCTTCTTTTTGCGAAATATACATGTTTATTAATTAATTATATATATATTCGACATATTGGAATTAAGAAAATGGGTATACCATATACTGCAACAGAGAGAATATATATGGTAAAGGAAACATACAAAAAAATGATATTATCCTTTAAAAATCCATGAACCCAAAACTACATGGCTCCTCCTCAACCTACACAAACAAGAAACAAAATGAATCGCATGGAAAAGAAAAAAACCATAAATATGGATTAGGACATTTCTAGGGCAACATAAAATCTAGGGCCAAGATTAGTTTGATCCTAGGGTTCACATTTAATCCTACACTATTTTTTAAGTCATGGAATTTTGTGGGAATAGGAAATAAAATAAAAGAAGGGTGTCCTGGGGAAAATTAAATAAAAAGGGGGAAACTAATTAAATTAAAAGGGGTGTGTAGACTTTATATCAGACCCTAGCAAACATTTAATAAAATAAATAATTAAAGTTATAATTGGACTAGTAATTAATTAATTGGGTAAATCAAATTAATATACAATAATAAATAATGGGAATAGGGTAAGTATAGTAATTGTTTATACTTTTTAAAAAATTACCCAAATTTTGGTGTGGTTTTTCTATGTCCCGAGGTGGGGCACTACATTTGGTATCAAAGCGATGGTTCACACACACGGACGCTCTGGGTAGAATATTTAATTAGTTATTAATGCTTTAATAACATTAAACAAAACAACAAAAACGTTTCCACAACCTTTTACAACTTCATAATCCATTTCCGTACTTTATACATAGGGTGACACATGTTACCCCTTAATTTGTGAGGAAATTTATTTATTTTTCTTCAAATACTCCCTCGTGGGAGAGAAAGAGAACTTTTTTTAATTTTTCTTGGTGCTTGGAGACTTTTGAAGTTAGAGTTTTGCTTGGATGAGGAATTGGGAAAATCTTAGATTTTGGAGAAATTGTGGAAGTAGGATATTTGATCTCACTCGATGTTATCTTGCATGTTAGATCTTAAATTACTTATGGTTGAAATTTGTGTTTTGTTGATTGTGTTGTATATTTATTTGGTGTGTTATTTATTATTTTCTCCATTCATCATATGGCTTGATGGATTTTCGAGTTTTATTGGGGAAGAGGGAGGATTTTCCTCTTAAACCTCATGGCTTGATGGGAAAGCCATGTCGGTTCTTGTTATTCCCCTCATATGGTTTGAGGTGGGGAAGGTGGTTCATATGGTTTGAACCCCCTTCCCCATCCTTGAGAGAAAATCCAATGGGTTTAAAAATCCTCCCAAGGATGATTTTAGGCGAATGAGAGGAGTAATAGGGAGGGATGTTTGTTTGGAGTGATAAAGAGGTTTTGGAAGAATTTATTAGTGTGCATCCTATCGTTGGACCACACTTTTATGCTCTTTTGGATATCCCATCTACTCTTCCCCATTGTTGAGGATGAATATGGTTTTATCCTCTTTTATTTTGGTTGGTAAATGTTGTGTTTCTTTAATGTATGAATTAGTCTTGCAAGCAATATATTTGTGTTTATGTCTCCCTTAATCTTGTTCACATTTTTGGAAGTTAGCTCTCTCTCCCATGGGCTTGGGGAGGATAGCATGTCTTCCAACCTTTGAAAGGAATGTAATGATACCTATAGGTTGGTTGGTAAAACAAGTCTTTCTATGTGTTGGTTTCTTTGGAAAGCACTCAAAGTTGGAGCTCAAGTTTGGAAGATGGTTGAAGATTTTCCTTGGTATCTTGGCATCATGTTGTTCCCAATTTTGGGAAAGTTATACTTATCATAATCATGCATATAAGACTTTTTGGAATTTATATGTCCTTGTTAAGTTCCCATTTTGTGAGATGGGATTGCTTTGTAAACTAATGTCATATTAGTATGTGTAATCTTCCTTCAATCTTGGAAAGAAGACTTGCAATGTTGTTCCTTGTGTATTGTAACTATTTTAGAAATATGTTGTATTTGTGAGCTTGGGCTTCTTGAAATGAAATCTTGTAAAATAGTTGATTCTTTAATATGGATTGTTGGAAACTTCATTTTTAAAAGAAATTTTTATTGGAAATATGCTTTCCCAAAAAACCGCAAAATGTGATGTTAAGAGCACTAAAATAAAATGTGATATTTCTTTGTGGATCTCCTTCTTGTTAGAAATTTGCAGATATAATTAGTTATTCTGTTTGAAAATGGAAGTTTGTTTATAATAAGAAGTTTGTTGTTGAAACAGATATTACTATCTTTTCACTAATTGTTAGTAGTGCAAATTATTATGAGGGGAGAGTTATAAAGAAACCAATTAAATTTGATCCTATTTACATACAAGTTGTAGAAAATTGATTCTTACTTTCCAATGGAAAATTTTTACTCCTAAGAATCCTTTTTAAAAACTTATATAGTTAAAACTTTCTTTTATTTAGATCTATTTTTCATTGAAAATCTAGATTTTAAATTAGCCATTTTAAAAAGCTGATATATAAAGGAATAAATTTAGTATATTTATAAATAGAATCCTATCATTTACAACTTGTATTATTTTAATGTAATATGTAATATGTAATATCAATATATTAAAATATAATTAATATAGTTTATATTGTATAAAATATAAAATATAATATAATATATATATATATAGTAAAATAACAAAATAAAATATAAAATAGAAAGGAAGTAATGATGGTTCAAGAAATTATTTTGTTTTAATCAAAACATAAGTGGGGAGGGGTCGAGCCCTCCCCAAACCTGTGCCATACTCCACACCACCCCTCCCTTCCCCAACTCCCAACACCTTACTCAACTGCCGTGCCCCCTTCCCAACTCTCAAACCCAAACCCAACACCCCCTTCTCATATTTCCCAATCCCATCCACCGTCACACACACACACCCCTCCCTCCAAAGTGTCACCCACCACTTCAACACCTGCGGGTTTTACACAATCACAAACCCTACACATATCAATCTCTCAGATTTTTAATTCCAAGTCTTCTTTTTGCGAAATATACATGTTTATTAATTAATTATATATATATTCAGACATATTGGAATTAAGAAAATGGGTATACCATATACGCAACCAGAGAATATATATGGTAAAGGAAACATACAAAAAAAAATGATATTATCCTTTAAAAATCCATGAACCCAAAACTACATGGCTCCTCCTCAACCTACACAAACAAGAAACAAAATGAATCGCATGGAAAAGAAAAAAAACCATAAATATGGATTAGGACATTTCTAGGGCAACATAAAATCTAGGGCCAAGATTAGTTTGATCCTAGGGTTCACATTTAATCCTACACTATTTTTAAGTCATGGAATTTTGTGGGAATAGGAAATAAAATAAAAGAAGGGTGTCCTGGGGAAAATTAAATAAAAAGGAAACTAATTAAATTAAAAGGGGTGTGTAGACTTTATATTGTGACCCTAGAAAACATTTAGTAGAAATAAATAATTAAATTTAGAATTGGACTAGTGATTAATTAATTGGGTAAATCAAATTAGTATAGAATAATTAATAATGGGAATCGGGTAAGTATAGTAATTGTTTATACTTTTAAAAAAATTACCCAAATTTTGGTGTGGTTTTTCTATGTCCCGAGGTGGGGCACTACATTTGGTATCAAAGCGATGGTTCACACACACGGATGCTCGGGTAGAATATTTAATTAGTTATTAATGTTTTAATAACATTAAACAAAAACAACAAAAACGTTTCCACAACCTTTTACAACTTCATAATCCATTTCCGTACTTTATACATAGGGTGACACATGTTACCCCTTAATTTGTGAGGAAATTTATTTATTTTTCTTCAAATACTCCCTCGTGGGAGAGAAAGAGAACTTTTTTAATTTTTCTTGGTGCTTGGAGACTTTTGAAGTTAGAGTTTTGCTTGGATGAGGAATTGGGAAAATCTTAGATTTTTGGAGAAATTGTGGAAGTAGGATATTTGATCTCACTCGATGTTATCTTGCATGTTAGATCTTAAATTACTTATGGTTGAAATTTGTGTTTTGTTGATTGTGTTGTATATTTATTTGGTGTGTTATTTATTATTTTCTCCATTCATCATATGGCTTGATGGATTTTCGAGTTTTATTGGGGAAGAGGGAGGGATTTTCCTCTCTTAAACCTCATGGCTTGATGGGAAAGCCATGTCGGTTCTTGTTATTCCCCTCATATGGTTTGAGGTGGGAAGGTGGTTCATATGGTTTGAACCCCTTCCCCATCCTTGAGAGGAAATCCAATGGGTTTAAAAAATCCTCCCAAGGATGATTTTAGGCGAATGAGAGGAGTAATAGGGAGGGATGTTTGTTTGGAGTGATAAAGAGGTTTTGGAAGAATTTATTAGTGTGCATCCTATCGTTGGACCACACTTTTATGCTCTTTTGGATATCCCATCTACTCTTCCCCATTGTTGAGGATGAATATGGTTTTATCCTCTTTTATTTTGGTTGGTAAATGTTGTGTTTCTTTAATGTATGAATTAGTCTTGCAATGCAATATATTTGTGTTTATGTCTCCTTTAATCTTGTTCACATTTTTGGAAGTTAGCTCTCTCTCCCATGGGCTTGGGAGGATAAAGCATGTCTTCCAACCTTTGAAAGGAATGTAATGATACCTATAGGTTGGTTGGTAAAACAAGTCTTTCTCTATGTGTTGGTTTCTTTGGAAAGCACTCAAAGTTGGAGCTCAAGTTTGGAAGATGGTTGAAGATTTTCCTTGGTATCTTGGCATCATGTTGTTCCCAATTTTTGGGAAAGTTATACTTATCATAATCATGCATATAAGACTTTTTGGAATTTATATGTCCTTGTTAAGTTCCCATTTTGTGAGATGGGATTGCTTTGTAAACTAATGTCATATTAGTATGTGTAATCTTCCTTCAATCTTGGAAAGAAGACTTGCAATGTTGTTCCTTGTGTATTGTAACTATTTTAGAAATATGTTGTATTTGTGAGCTTGGGCTTCTTGGAAATGAAATCTTGTAAAATAGTTGATTCTTTAATATGGATTGTTGGAAACTTCATTTTTAAAAGAAATTTTTTTATTGGAAATATGCTTTCCCAATAAAACGCAAAATGTGATGTTAAGAGCACTAAAATAAAATGTGATATTTCTTTGTGGGATCTCCTTCTTGTTAGAAATTTGCAGTATATAATTAGTTATTCTGTTTGAAAATGGAAGTTTGTTTATAATAAGAAGTTTGTTGTTGAAACAGATATTACTATCTTTTCACTAATTGTTAGTAGTGCAAATTATTATGAGGGAGAGTTATAAAGAAACCAATTAAATTTGATCCTATTTACATACAAGTTGTAGAAAATTGATTCTTACTTTCCAATGGAAAATTTTTACTCCTAAGAATCCTTTTTAAAAACTTATATAGTTAAAACTTTCTTTTTATTTAGATCTATTTTTCATTGAAAATCTAGATTTTAAATTAGCCATTTTAAAAAGCTGATATATAAAGGAATAAATTTAGTATATTTATAAATAGAATCCTATCATTTACAACTTGTATTATTTTAATGTAATATGTAATATGTAATATCAATATATTAAAATATAATTAATATAGTTTATATTGTATAAAATATAAAATATAATATAATATATATATATATAGTAAAATAACAAAATAAAATATAAAATAGAAAGGAAGTAATGATGGTTCAAAGTGAAATTATTTTTGTTTTAATCAAAAATAAGTGGGGAGGGGTCGAGCCCTCCCCAAACCTCGTGCCATACTCCACACCACTTTGCGCCCCTTCCCCCGAACTCCCAACACCTTACTCACCGTCGTGCCCCTTCCCAACTCTCAAACCCAAACCCAACACCCCTTCTCATATTTCCCAATCCCATCCACCGTCACACACACACACCCTCCTCCAAAGTGTCACCCACCACTTCAACACTGCGGGTTTTACACATCCACCAGACCTACACATATCAATCTCTGCAGATTTTTAATTCCAAGTCTTCTTTTTGCGAAATATACATGTTTATTAATTAATTATATATATATTCTGACATATTGGAATTAAGAAAATGGGTATACCATATACTGTGACCAGAGAATATATATGGTAAAGGAAACATACAAAAAAATGATATTATCCTTTAAAAATCCATGAACCCAAAACTACATGGCTCCTCCTCAACCTACACAAACAAGAAACAAAATGAATCGCATGGAAAAGAAAAAACCATAAATATGGATTAGGGCATTTCTAGGGCAACATAAAATCAAGGGCCAAGATTAGTTTGATCCTAGGGTTCACATTTAATCCTACACTACTTTTAAGTCATGGAATTTTGTGGGATTAGGAAATAAAATAAAAGAAGGGTGTGTGGGGGTAATTAAATAAAAAGGGGGAAACTAATTAAATTAAAAGGGTGTGTAGACTTTCTATTGTGACCCTAGCAAACATTTAATAGAAATAAATAATTAAAGTTATAATTGGACTAGTAATTAATTAATTGGGTAAATCAAATTAATATACAATAATAAATAATGGGAATAGGGTAAGTATAGTAATTGTTTATACTTTTTAAAAAATTACCCAAATTTTGGTGTGGTTTTTCTATGTCCCGAGGTGGGGCATTACATTTGGTATCATAGCGATGGTTCGCACACTCACGGATGCTCTGGGTAGAACATTTAATTAGTTATTAATGTTTTAATAACATTAAACAAAAACAACAAAAACGCTTCCACAACCTTTTACAACTTCATAATCCATTTCCGTATTTTTATACATAGGGTGACACATGTTACCCCTTAATTTGTGAGGAAATTTATTTATTTTTCTTCAAATACTCCCTCGTGGGAGAGAAAGAGAACTTTTTTAATTTTTCTTGGTGCTTGGAGACTTTTGAAGTTAGAGTTTTGCTTGGATGAGGAATTGGGAAAATCTTAGATTTTTGGAGAAATTGTGGAAGTAGGATATTTGATCTCACTCGATGTTATCTTGCATGTTAGATCTTAAATTACTTATGGTTGAAATTTGTGTTTTGTTGATTGTGTTGTATATTTATTTGGTGTGTTATTTATTATTTTCTCCATTCATCATATGGCTTGATGGATTTTCGAGTTTTATTGGGGAAGAGGAGGGATTTTCCTCTTAAACCTCATGGCTTGATGGGAAAGCCATGTCGGTTCTTGTTATTCCCCTCATATGGTTTGAGGTGGGGAAGGTGGTTCATATGGTTTGAACCCCCTTCCCCATCCTTGAGAGGAAATCCAATGGGTTTAAAAATCCTCCCAAGGATGATTTTAGGCGAATGAGAGGAGTAATAGGGAGGGATGTTTGTTTGGAGTGATAAAGAGGTTTTGGAAGAATTTATTAGTGTGCATCCTATCGTTGGACCACACTTTTATGCTCTTTTGGATATCCCATCTACTCTTCCCCTTTGTTGAGGATGAATATGGTTTTCTCCTCTTTTTATTTGGTTGGTAAATGTTGTGTTTCTTTAATGTATGAATTAGTCTTGCAAGCAATATATTTGTGTTTATGTCTCCCTTAATCTTGTTCACATTTTTGGAAGTTAGCTCTCTCTCCATGGGCTTGGGGAGGATAGCATGTCTTCCAACCTTTGAAAGGAATGTAATGATACCTATAGGTTGGTTGGTAAAACAAGTCTTTCTCTATGTGTTGGTTTCTTTGGAAAGCACTCAAAGTTGGAGCTCAAGTTTGGAAGATGGTTGAAGATTTTCCTTGGTATCTTGGCATCATGTTGTTCCCAATTTTGGGAAAGTTATACTTATCATAATCATGCATATAAGACTTTTTGGAATTTATATGTCCTTGTTAAGTTCCCATTTTGTGAGATGGGATTGCTTTGTAAACTAATGTCATATTAGTATGTGTAATCTTCCTTCAATCTTGGAAAGAAGACTTGCAATGTTGTTCCTTGTGTATTGTAACTATTTTAGAAATATGTTGTATTTGTGAGCTTGGGCTTCTTGGAAATGAAATCTTGTAAAATAGTTGATTCTTTAATATGGATTGTTGGAACTTCATTTTTAAAAGAAAGTTTTTTATTGGAAATATGCTTTCCCCAATAAAAGCGCAAAATGTGATGTTAAGAGCACTAAAATAAAATGTGATATTTCTTTGTGGATCTCCTTCTTGTTAGAAATTTACAAAGTATATAATTAGTTATTCATTTGAAAATGGAAGTTTGTTTATAATAAGAAGTTTGTTGTTGAAACAGATATTACTATCTTTTCACTAATTGTTAGTAGTGCAAATTATTATGAGGGAGAGTTATAAAGAAACCAATTAAATTTGATCCTATTTACATACAAGTTGTAGAAAATTGATTCTTACTTTCCAATGGAAAATTTTTACTCCTAAGAATCCTTTTTAAAAACTTATATAGTTAAAACTTTCTTTTTATTTAGATCTATTTTCATTGAAAATCTAGATTTTAAATTAGCCATTTTAAAAGCTGATATATAAAGGAATAAATTTAGTATATTTATAAATAGAATCCTATCATTTACAACTTGTATTATTTTAATGTAATATGTAATATGTAATATCAATATATTAAAATATAATTAATATAGTTTATATTGTATAAAATATAAAATATAATATAATATATATATATATAGTAAAATAACAAAATAAAATATAAAATAGAAAGGAAGTAATGATGGTTCGGTGAAATTATTTTTGTTTTAATCAAAAACATAAGTGGGGAGGGTCGAGCCCTCCCCAAACACCGTGCCATACTCCACACCACCGCCCCTTCCCCCAACTCCCAACACCTTACTCACCGTCAGTGCCCCCTTCCCAACTCTCAAACCCAAACCCAACACCCCCTTCTCATATTTCCCAATCCCATCCACCGTCACACACACACACCCCTCCCTCCAAAGTGTCACCCACCACTTCAACACTGCGGGTTTTACACACATGACCCTACACATATCAATCTCTCTGCAGATTTTTAATTCCAAGTCTTCTTTTTGCGAAATATACATGTTTATTAATTAATTATATATATATTCGGACATATTGGAATTAAGAAAATGGGTATACCATATACTGCAAACTGAGAGAATATATATGGTAAAGGAAACATACAAAAAAATGATATTATCCTTTAAAAATCCATGAACCCAAAACTACATGGCTCCTCCTCAACCTACACAAACAAGAAACAAAATGAATCGCATGGAAAAGAAAAAAACCATAAATATGGATTAGGACATTTCTAGGGCAACATAAAAAATCTAGGGCCAAGATTAGTTTGATCCTAGGGTTCACATTTAATCCTACACTATTTTTAAGTCATGGAATTTTGTGGGAATAGGAAATAAAATAAAAGAAGGGTGTCCTGGGAAAATTAAATAAAAAGGGGGAAACTAATTAAATTAAAAGGGGTGTGTAGACTTTATATTGTGACCCTAGCAAACATTTAATAAAATAAATAATTAAAGTTATAATTGGACTAGTAATTAATTAATTGGGTAAATCAAATTAATATACAATAATAAATAATGGGAATAGGGTAAGTATAGTAATTGTTTATACTTTTTAAAAAATTACCCAAATTTTGGTGTGGTTTTTCTATGTCCCGAGGTGGGGCACTACATTTGGTATCAGAGCGATGGTTCACACACATGGATGCTCTGGGTAGAATATTTAATTAGTTATTAATGTTTTAATAACATTAAACAAAAACAACAAAAACGCTTTCCACAACCTTTTACAACTTCATAATCCATTTCCGTACTTTATACATAGGGTGACACATGTTACCCCTTAATTTGTGAGGAAATTTATTTATTTTTCTTCAAATACTCCCTCGTGGAGAGAAAGAGAACTTTTTTAATTTTTCTTGGTGCTTGGAGACTTTTGAAGTTAGAGTTTTGCTTGGATGAGGAATTGGGAAAATCTTAGATTTTGGAGAAATTGTGGAAGTAGGATATTTGATCTCACTCGATGTTATCTTGCATGTTAGATCTTAAATTACTTATGGTTGAAATTTGTGTTTTGTTGATTGTGTTGTATATTTATTTGGTGTGTTATTTATTATTTTCTCCATTCATCATATGGCTTGATGGATTTTCGAGTTTTATTGGGGAAGAGGAGGGATTTTCCTCTTAAACCTCATGGCTTGATGGGAAAGCCATGTCGGTTCTTATTATTCCCCTCATATGGTTTGAGGTGGGGAAGGTGGTTCATATGGTTTGAACCCCCTTCCCCATCCTTGAGAGAAAATCCAATGGGTTTAAAAATCCTCCCAAGGATGATTTTAGGCGAATGAGAGGAGTAATAGGGAGGGATGTTTGTTTGGAGTGATAAAGAGGTTTTGGAAGAATTTATTAGTGTGCATCCTATCGTTGGACCACACTTTTATGCTCTTTTGGATATCCCATCTACTCTTCCCCATTGTTGAGGATGAATATGGTTTTATCCTCTTTTATTTTGGTTGGTAAATGTTGTGTTTCTTTAATGTATGAATTAGTCTTGCAAGCAATATATTTGTGTTTATGTCTCCCTTAATCTTGTTCACATTTTTGGAAGTTAGCTCTCTCTCCCATGGGCTTGGGGAGGATAGCATGTCTTCCAACCTTTGGAAAGGAATGTAATGATACCTATAGGTTGGGTGGTAAAACAAGTCTTTCTCTATGTGTTGGTTTCTTTGGAAAGCACTCAAAGTTGGAGCTCATGTTTTGAATATGGTTGGAGATTTTCCTTGGTATCTTCGCATCATGTTGTTCCCAATTTTTGGGAAAGTTATACTTATCATAATCATGCATATAAGACTTTTTGGAATTTATATGTCCTTGTTAAGTTCCCATTTTGTGAGATGGGATTGCTTTGTAAACTAATGTCATATTAGTATGTGTAATCTTCCTTCAATCTTGGAAAGAAGACTTGCAATGTTGTTCCTTGTGTATTGTAACTATTTTAGAAATATGTTGTATTTGTGAGCTTGGGCTTCTTGGAAATGAAATCTTGTAAAATAGTTGATTCTTTAATATGGATTGTTGGAAACTTCATTTTTAAAAGAAATTTTTTTATTGGAAATATGCTTTCCCAATAAAAGCGCAAAATGTGATGTTAAGAGCACTAAAATAAAATGTGATATTTCTTTGTGGATCTCCTTCTTGTTAGAAATTTGCAGTATATAATTAGTTATTCTGTTTGAAAATGGAAGTTTGTTTATAATAAGAAGTTTGTTGTTGAAACAGGATATTACTATCTTTTCACTAATTGTTAGTAGTGCAAATTATTATGAGGGAGAGTTATAAAGAAACCAATTAAATTTGATCCTATTTACATACAAGTTGTAGAAAATTGATTCTTACTTTCCAATGGAAAATTTTTACTCCTAAGAATCCTTTTTAAAAACTTATATAGTTAAAACTTTCTTTTTATTTAGATCTATTTTTCATTGAAAATCTAGATTTTAAATTAGCCATTTTAAAAGCTGATATATAAAGGAATAAATTTAGTATATTTATAAATAGAATCCTATCATTTACAACTTGTATTATTTTAATGTAATATGTAATATGTAATATCAATATATTAAAATATAATTAATATAGTTTATATTGTATAAAATATAAAATATAATATAATATATATATATATAGTAAAATAACAAAATAAAATATAAAATAGAAAGGAAGTAATGATGGTTCAAAGTGAAATTATTTTTGTTTTAATCAAAAACATAAGTGGGAGGGGTCGAGCCTCCCCCAAACTGTGCCATACTCCACACCACCGCCCCTTCCCCAACTCCCAACACCTTACTCACCGTCGTGCCCCTTCCCAACTCTCAAACCCAAACCCAACACCCCCTTCTCATATTTCCCAATCCCATCCACCGTCACACACACACACCCTCCCTCCAAAGTGTCACCCACCACTTCAACACTGCGGGTTTTACACACGGTCATGACCACTACACACATATCAATCTCTGCAGATTTTTAATTCCAAGTCTTCTTTTTGCGAAATATACATGTTTATTAATTAATTATATATATATTCAGACATATTGGAATTAAGAAAATGGGTATACCATATACGCAACCAGAGAATATATATGGTAAAGGAAACATACAAAAAAATGATATTATCCTTTAAAATCCATGAACCCAAAACTACATGGCTCCTCCTCAACCTACACAAACAAGAAACAAAATGAATCGCATGGAAAAGAAAAAAAAACCATAAATATGGATTAGGACATTTCTAGGCAACATAAAATCTAGGGCCAAGATTAGTTTGATCCTAGGGTTCACATTTAATCCTACACTATTTTTAAGTCATGGAATTTTGTGGGAATAGGAAATAAAATAAAAGAAGGGTGTCTGGGGGAAAATTAAATAAAAAGGGGGAAACTAATTAAATTAAAAGGGGTGTGTAGACTTTATATTGTGACCCTAGCAAACATTTAATAGAAATAAATAATTAAAGTTATAATTGGACTAGTAATTAATTAATTGGGTAAATCAAATTAATATACAATAATAAATAATGGGAATAGGGTAAGTATAGTAATTGTTTATACTTTTTAAAAAATTACCCAAATTTTGGTGTGGTTTTTCTATGTCCTGAGGTGGGGCACTACATTTGGTATCAAAGCGATGGTTCACACACACGGATGCTCTGGGTAGAACATTTAATTAGATATTAATGTTTTAATAACATTAAACAAAAACAACAAAAACGTTTCCACAACCTTTTACAACTTCATAATCCATTTCCGTACTTTATACATAGGGTGACACATGTTACCCCTTAATTTGTGAGGAAATTTATTTATTTTTCTTCAAATACTCCTCGTGGAGAGAAAGAGAACTTTTTTTTAATTTTTCTTGGTGCTTGGAGACTTTTGAAGTTAGAGTTTTGCTTGGATGAGGAATTGGGAAAATCTTAGATTTTTGGAGAAATTGTGGAAGTAGGATATTTGATCTCACTCGATGTTATCTTGCATGTTAGATCTTAAATTACTTATGGTTGAAATTTGTGTTTTGTTGATTGTGTTGTATATTTATTTGGTGTGTTATTTATTATTTTCTCCATTCATCATATGGCTTGATGGATTTTCGAGTTTTATTGGGGAAGAGGGAGGGATTTTCCCTCTTAAACCTCATGGCTTGATGGGAAAGCCATGTCGGTTCTTTTTATTCCCCTCATATGGTTTGAGGTGGGGAAGGTGGTTCATATGGTTTGAACCCCCTTCCCCATCCTTGAGAGAAAAATCCAATGGGTTTAAAAATCCTCCCAAGGATGATTTTAGGCGAATGAGAGGAGTAATAGGGAGGGATGTTTGTTTGGAGTGATAAAGAGGTTTTGGAAGAATTTATTAGTGTGCATCCTATCGTTGGACCACACTTTTATGCTCTTTTGGATATCCCATCTACTCTTCCCCATTGTTGAGGATGAATATGGTTTTATCCTCTTTTATTTTGGTTGGTAAATGTTGTGTTTCTTTAATGTATGAATTAGTCTTATGCAATATATTTGTGTTTATGTCTCCCTTAATCTTGTTCACATTTTTGGAAGTTAGCTCTCTCTCCCATGGGCTTGGGGAGGATAAGCATGTCTTCCAACCTTTGGAAAGGAATGTAATGATACCTATAGGTTGGTTGGTAAAACAAGTCTTTCTCTATGTGTTGGTTTCTTTGGAAAGCACTCAAAGTTGGAGCTCAAGTTTGGAAGATGGTTGAAGATTTTCCTTGGTATCTTGGCATCATGTTGTTCCCAATTTTTGGGAAAGTTATACTTATCATAATCATGCATATAAGACTTTTTGGAATTTATATGTCCTTGTTAAGTTCCCATTTTGTGAGATGGGATTGCTTTGTAAACTAATGTCATATTAGTATGTGTAATCTTCCTTGATCTTGGAAAGAAGACTTGCAATGTTGTTCCTTGTGTATTGTAACTATTTTAGAAATATGTTGTATTTGTGAGCTTGGGCTTCTTGAAATGAAATCTTGTAAAATAGTTGATTCTTTAATATGGATTGTTGGAAACTTCATTTTTAAAAGAAATTTTTTTATTGGAAATATGCTTTCCCCAATAAAACTGCAAAATGTGATGTTAAGAGCACTAAAATAAAATGTGATATTTCTTTGTAGGATCTCCTTCTTGTTAGAAATTTGCGGTATATAATTAGTTATTCTGTTTGAAAATGGAAGTTTGTTTATAATAAGAAGTTTGTTGTTGAAACAGGATATTACTATCTTTTCACTAATTGTTAGTAGTGCAAATTATTATGAGGAGAGTTATAAAGAAACCAATTAAATTTGATCCTATTTACATACAAGTTGTAGAAAATTGATTCTTACTTTCCAATGGAAAATTTTACTCCTAAGAATCCTTTTTAAAAACTTATATAGTTAAAACTTTCTTTTTATTTAGATCTATTTTTTCATTGAAAATCTAGATTTTAAATTAGCCATTTTAAAAAGCTGATATATAAAGGAATAAATTTAGTATATTTATAAATAGAATCCTATCATTTACAACTTGTATTATTTTAATGTAATATGTAATATGTAATATCAATATATTAAAATATAATTAATATAGTTTATATTGTATAAAATATAAAATATAATATAATATATATATATATAGTAAAATAACAAAATAAAATATAAAATAGAAAGGAAGTAATGATGGTTCGGTGAAATTATTTTGTTTTAATCAAAAACATAAGTGGGGAGGGTCGAGCCCTCCCCCGAAACTCCGTGCCATACTCCACACCACTTGCCCCTTCCCCAACTCCCAACACCTTACTCACCTGCCGTGCCCCCTTCCCAACTCTCAAACCCAAACCCAACACCCCTTCTCATATTTCCCAATCCCATCCACCGTCACACACACACACCCCTCCCTCCAGTGTCACCCACCACTTGAACACTGCTGGGGTTTTACACGGTCACTTGACCCTACACATATCAATCTCTGCAGATTTTTAATTCCAAGTCTTCTTTTTGAAATATACATGTTTATTAATTAATTATATATATATTCGGACATATTGGAATTAAGAAAATGGGTATACCATATCTGTGACCAGAGAATATATATGGTAAAGGAAACATACAAAAAAATGATATTATCCTTTAAAAATCCATGAACCCAAAACTACATGGCTCCTCCTCAACCTACACAAACAAGAAACAAAATGAATCGCATGGAAAAGAAAAAAACCATAAATATGGATTAGGGATTTACTAGGGCAACATAAAAACCAAGGGCCAAGATTAGTTTGATCCTAGGGTCCAAATAAAATCCAACAAAAATTTTAAGTAATGGGATTTTGTGAGAATAGGAAATAAAATAAAAGAAGGGTGTAATACGGGGAAAATTAAATAAAAGGGGGAAGCTAATTAAATTAAAAGGGGTGTGTAGATTTTCTATTGTGACCCTAGCAAACATTTATTAAAAATAAATAATTAAAGTTATAATTGGACTAGTGGTTAATTAATTGGGTAAATCAAATTAATATACAATAATAAATAATGGGAATAGGGTAAGTATAGTAATTGTTTATACTTTTAAAAAATTACCCAAATTTTGGTGTGGTTTTCTATGTCCTAAGGTAGAGCATTACATTTGGTATCAGAGCGATGATTCACACACACGGATGCTCTGGTAGAACATTTAATTAGATATTAATGTTTTAATAACATTAAACAAAAACAACAAAAACGTTTCCACAACCTTTTACAACTTCATAATCCATTTCCGTACTTTATACATAGGGTGACACATGTTACCCCTTAATTTGTGAGGAAATTTATTTATTTTTCTTCAAATACTCCCTCGTGGGAGAGAAAGAGAACTTTTTTAATTTTTCTTGGTGCTTGAGACTTTTGAAGTTAGAGTTTTGCTTGGATGAGGAATTGGGAAAATCTTAGATTTTGGAGAATTGTGGAAGTAGGATATTTGATCTCACTCGATGTTATCTTGCATGTTAGATCTTAAATTACTTATGGTTGAAATTTGTGTTTTGTTGATTGTGTTGTATATTTATTTGGTGTGTTATTTATTATTTTCTCCATTCATCATATGGCTTGATGGATTTTCGAGTTTTATTGGGGAAGAGGGAGGGATTTTCCCTCTTAAACCTCATGGCTTGATGGGAAAGCCATGTCGGTTCTTGTTATTCCCCTCATATGGTTTGAGGTGGGGAAGGTGGTTCATATGGTTTGAACCCCTTCCCCATCCTTGAGAGAAAATCCAATGGGTTTAAAAATCCTCCCAAGGATGATTTTAGGCGAATGAGAGGAGTAATAGGGAGGGATGTTTGTTTGGAGTGATAAAGAGGTTTTGGAAGAATTTATTAGTGTGCATCCTATGGTTGGACCACACTTTTATGCTCTTTTGGATATCCCATCTACTCTTCCCCATTGTTGAGGATGAATATGGTTTTATCCTCTTTTATTTTGGTTGGTAAATGTTGTGTTTCTTTAATGTATGAATTAGTCTTGTATGCAAAGCAATATATTTGTGTTTATGTCTCCCTTAATCTTGTTCACATTTTTGGAAGTTAGCTCTCTCTCCCATGGGCTTGGGGAGGATAGCATGTCTTCCAACCTTTGGAAAGGAATGTAATGATACCTATAGGTTGGTTGGTAAAACAAGTCTTTCTCTATGTGTTGGTTTCTTTGGAAAGCACTCAAAGTTGGAGCTCAAGTTTGGAAGATGGTTGAAGATTTTCCTTGGTATCTTGGCATCATGTTGTTCCCAATTTTTGGGAAAGTTATACTTATCATAATCATGCATATAAGACTTTTTGGAATTTATATGTCCTTGTTAAGTTCCCATTTTGTGAGATGGGATTGCTTTGTAAACTAATGTCATATTAGTATGTGTAATCTTCCTTGATCTTGGAAAGAAGACTTGTAATGTTTGTTCCTTGTGTATTGTAACTATTTTAGAAATATGTTGTATTTGTGAGCTTGGGCTTCTTGGAAATGAAATCTTGTAAAATAGTGATTCTTTAATATGGATTGTTGGAAACTTCATTTTTAAAAGAAATTTTTTTATTGGAAATATGCTTTCCCAATAAAACGCAAAATGTGATGTTAAGAGCACTAAAATAAAATGTGATATTTCTTTGTGGATCTCCTTCTTGTTAGAAATTTGCAGTATATAATTAGTTATTGTTTGAAAATGGAAGTTTGTTTATAATAAGAAGTTTGTTGTTGAAACAGGATATTACTATCTTTTCACTAATTGTTAGTAGTGCAAATTATTATGAGGGGAGAGTTATAAAGAAACCAATTAAATTTGATCCTATTTACATACAAGTTGTAGAAAATTGATTCTTACTTTCGATGGAAAATTTTTACTCCTAAGAATCCTTTTTAAAAACTTATATAGTTAAAACTTTCTTTTATTTAGATCTATTTTTCATTGAAAATCTAGATTTTAAATTAGCCATTTTAAAAGGCTGATATATAAAGGAATAAATTTAGTATATTTATAAATAGAATCCTATCATTTACAACTTGTATTATTTTAATGTAATATGTAATATGTAATATCAATATATTAAAATATAATTAATATAGTTTATATTGTATAAAATATAAAATATAATATAATATATATATATATAGTAAAATAACAAAATAAAATATAAAATAGAAAGGAAGTAATGATGGTTCGGTGAAATTATTTTGTTTTAATCAAAAACATAAGTGGGGAGGGTCGAGCCCTCCCCAAACCTCGCCATATACTCCACACCACTTTGCCCCTTCCCCCGACTCCCAACACCTTACTCACTTTGTCGTGCCCCCTTCCCAACTCTCAAACCCAAACCCAACACCCCCTTCTCATATTTCCCAATCCCATCCACCGTCACACACACACACCCCTCCCTCCAAAGTCACCCACCACTTCAACACTGCGGGTTTTACACATCCAAACCCTACACATATCAATCTCTGCAGATTTTTAATTCCAAGTCTTCTTTTTAAAATATACATGTTTATTAATTAATTATATATATATTCGGACATATTGGAATTAAGAAAATGGGTATACCATATACGTGACTAGAGAGATATATATGGTAAAGGAAACATACAAAAAAATGATATTATCCTTTAAAAATCCATGAACCCAAAACTACATGGCTCCTCCTCAACCTACACAAACAAGAAACAAAATGAATCGCATGGAAAAGAAAAAACCATAAATATGGATTAGGACATTTAGGGCAACATAAAATCTAGGGCCAAGATTAGTTTGATCCTAGGGTTCACATTTAATCCTACACTATTTTTAAGTCATGGAATTTTGTGGGAATAGGAAATAAAATAAAAGAAAGGTGTATGGGGGAAAATTAAATAAAAGGGGAAACTAATTAAATTAAAAGGGTGTGTAGACTTTATATTGTGACCCTATGAAACATTTAATAGAAATAAATAATTAAAGTTATAATTGGACTAGTAATTAATTAATTGGGTAAATCAAATTAATATACAATAATAAATAATGGGAATAGGGTAAGTATAGTAATTGTTTATACTTTTAAAAAATTACCCAAATTTTGGTGTGGTTTTTCTATGTCCCGAGAGGTGGGGCATTACATTTGGTATCAAAGCGATGGTTCACACACGGATGCTCTGGTAGAACATTTAATTAGATATTAATGTTTTAATAACATTAAACAAAAACAACTAAAACGTTTCCACAACCTTCTACAACTTAATAATCCATTTTCTTACTTCATACATAGGATGGCACCCATGAGACATCGATCCATTAGGGACTTAGGATGTAGATTACCTACACCCGAGCCACAAGCACCCGAGCTCGGACCTCATATTTTAGAGGATCTTCAGTAGCTGATTGGTGTTGTGTAGTAGCACCTTCCACCACCACTCAGAGAGCGAGAGAGGAGGATGTCTAGTCAAGAGATGAGGATTTGATTAATGAGGACACACACTCAGAGCCACCGGAGCATGATACCCTAAGGCAGGAGAGGTCACGTAGCCCTTCCATTCACCACGAGAGGGTGGCCTCACATTGTTGTATCTGTTCACACAGATTTGAAGACCATTTGGAGATATATGACCCCATTCACATGTAGTACCTGCAACGCAGGATCGTGATATAGGCGTGTATTAGAGACTTTCTTCACATACCACCTACGTTCACCGGCACTATGGATGGTTTTGGGGCTAAGTCATTAATCCTTAGCCTTGATAGCTACTTTGGCTTGCACTCTTATGAGAGAAATGTCAAAGCCAATTTTTCATACACCTCCTCCAAGATGCAATAGGCATTTGGTGGAGGAATGAGGAGTGGAATCTCCATTTGACTCGAGATACAGTGACCTAGGAGTTGTTCGAGGAGCGTTTTAGAGCTCATTATATGTCAGAGAATTTCATGCAAAAGAGGATTGATGAGTTTCATGACTTACGACAGGTCTCTAAGTGGCACAGTATGAGAGTAAGCTTCTTGGATCTTTTGCAGTATGTGGACTACCTGTAAAATGAAAAATTACAGGTTAACAAGTTTATTCGGGGCATGAATACAGACATAGCAGAGTAGGTTAGGATGTTATCTCCTCCCACACTTGAGAAGGCCATTGAGAAGGCCTACTTAGCTAAGGAGAACAGGACCAGGGCAAAAACACCGAGATAGGAACAAGAGAAAATTTCAGGAGAAGATGTAGGCCTTTCAAAGTCAGAGGTCATGGGTTACAGCACCACCCCCTAGACGAGGATTCTGGCCTCCTCCAATAGTATCGAGGGATCCATGGCATCCATAGCAATAGACACGACATCGGGGCCCACCAACAACAGAGGGCTACAAAACTCAGAGCTTATAGAGAGGTGGAGATAGAGGAGGTTTTGGTGGAGCCAAGATAGGAGACAGGGTACTCAACATGTATAACCAGCTCACATGCAACAGTCTTGCTAGGTTGGGATGAAAGGATCGAGTTCACCGTATATGAGGGACCCCACTTTAGAGGGGTATAGAGGATGTTTATTTACATTTCCCTAATCACTATGTGCACATGTGTCTGCACAAACCTGCTACCCTTGATATGCAGAGAGATCCTAGATCGAGCGAGTAAACATTGGGTGATATAGGATGTGCCCATCATGTATATGTAGTGGTTGATAACTACCAGGATGAGCATCAAGCCATAGTTATTGAGATGAAAATTACTTATCGGGAGTATTTTTGTCTCTGTACTCTTTGATTCAGTGCTTCAGATTCTTTTATATCTCCTTCTATAGTGGACCAGTGTGGGCTAGTGGTGGCTAGGTAGCTAGATAGTTGGTAGGTTGAGTTGGCCTTTGGGGCCAAACTCACCATGGACTCATATGTGGAGAGTTTGTACTTTGATTTGGGAGTCTTCTCCACTACACTTGACCTTCGAGTTATACCTCTAGGATCCTATCAGGTTGTTTTGGGTATGGATTGGCTCGAGGCTCATCGAGCCAAGGTAGATTGTAGGAATAAGGTCATTGAGTGTCAGGATGATCTTGGGAGTGCAGTTGTGATTTCAGGATGTAGAGGCCTATCTCTTTTACACATGATCTTGGCTAAGCAACTCAAGCGGAGCATGCATAAAGGTTGTCAGTTATTTTCTATCACCATCAGTGATCGATCGAGAGAACTCCAGAGCATTCACCCTTAGATGATCATGCAATTTTGAGGGAGTATGCGATGTGTTTCTAGTGAGCTTCCAGGGTTACCACCCCAGCAGAGAGGTGGATTTCACCATTGATTTAGTGTTAGGATCAACACCAGTTTCTAGGGCACCCTATCGGATGATGACTCCAGAGCTTCATGAGCTCAAGATATAGTTAGAGGAGTTGTTGGAGAAGGGTCTCATTCACCCTAGTGTATCTCCTTGGGGAGTGCCAGTCATATTTGTGAAGAAGAAGGATGGTTCTCTCAGGATTTGTGTAGACTTTAGGAAGCTCAAAAAGTCACAATAAAGAACCATTATCCACTCCCTAGGATTGATGACTTGTTTGATCAAGATGCGGGGAGCGAGGGTGTTCTCAAAATTGATCTCAAGTCAGGTTATCATCAGTTGCGCATATCAGATGTAGACATTCATAAGATAACTTTCCACACATGTTATGGGCATTATGAGTTCACGGTTGTCCCTTTTGGTTTGACCAATGCCCTAGCTATCTTCATGAGCCTCATGAATGGAGTATTCAGGACCTTTCTTGACCACTTTGTCTTAGTGTTCCTAGATGATATATTTATTTATTCTCATTCCGAGGAACACGAGGAGAATTTGAGACAGGTACTACAGGTTTTGAGAGAGAAGTTGTTTGGGAATTTGGAAAAATGCAGCTTCTTCCAGACAGAGATTCAGTACTTGGGACACATCATATCAGGAGATGGTATCTCAAGTAGATCCCTCTAAGATACATGTTATTATTGATTGGCCAATGCACCACATCAGTTACTAAGGTGAGGAGTTTCATGGGGTTAGTAGGATATTACCATAGGTTTGTAAAGTACTTTTCTAGTATTTCTCACCCTATTACTTCCCTTTAGAGAAAAGGAAGAATTTTGATTGGTCAGAGAAGTGTGAGCAGGCCTTCCAGTTTCTTAAGGAAAGGTTAACCACAACACCTATCTTAGCAGTTTCGACCCAACAAGAGGATTTTGTTATTTGTATTGATGCATCACTAGAGGTATGGGAGCAGTTCTTATGCAGGAGCATTGGGTTATTACCTTTGAGTCACGTAAGCTCAAAGATTACGAGCTTAACTATCCTACTCATGACTTAGATCTTACAGTAGTTGTTCATGCTCTTGTGTGTTGGCATCATTTCCTTTTGGGTAGGCCATTCATTTTGAGGATAGATCATTGTAGCTTGCAACATATCTTCTCACAGCCAAACCTCAACGCTCATCAATGGCGTTGGATGGAGTTCCTATGTGAGTACAACATGGAGGTGCAGTATATCAAAGGAAAAGAAAACATCATTACAGATGCACTTAGTAGATGATGACATGTGCTTGCATCCTTACACTCTGAATCGAGACTTTGAGAGGCAAGATTCTTCAGCACCTTCTAGAGGACAAGTTTTATGAGGGTGCTAGACATAGATGTTTGAGTCACAGGGTTCATTAGAGGGTAGATTTTTAGGGTGCATTTTAGAGGTAGATGGTTTACTTTAGTTCCATAGGCACATCTATGTTCCTAAGTCAGGTGATCTGTGTAGCTTCATCCTTACAGAGGCTCATCGAGCCCCATATGCAACACATCCAGGAGTGAAGAAAATGCACACCAATCTCAAGGGAGTTATATTATTGGCCTGGTCTTCGATGAGACATAGCAGATTTTGTAGCACATTTCCTTGAGTCTAGAGGGTCAAGGCAGAGAATTCTCATCCCACGTAGGACTCTTACATCCTCATGATATTCCTAGTGGAAATGGGATGTGATCTCCATGGATTTCATAGTAGGACTCCCTATGTCTTCTTATCATCATGATGTCCATTATGGTCACTGTGGATAAGCTGACCAAGGTTGTGCATTTCTCGCCAACCAAGGTCACCTATAATGCACAGCCATCGCCAAAGTATTTATGGAGGACATTGTTAGATTTCACGGGATTTTTAAGACCATCATCAATGATAGGGATACCATTTACACATCAGTTTTAGACTTCCTTTCATGCCACTTTGGTACATAGATTAATTTCATCTCAACATATCATCCAGAGACAAATGGAAAAACAAAGAGGGTTAATCAGGTACTAGAGGACATGTTGAGGATGTATGTGATGGACCAATAGAAGAAGTGGGAAGATTATCTACATTTAGTTGAGTTTGCATACAACAACAACTATCACAATTCCATTGGTATGGCTCCCTACCAAGCTTTGTATGGTTGACCTTGCAGGACACCTTTGAGTTGGGATAGGCTAGATGACATGATTATTTTGGGACCAACTTACCTACAGGACTTAGAGCAGCAGGTTGTTCTAATTAGGAAACATCTTGAGTAGGCTAGAGCATGCCCAAAGGCATATGCGCAGACACCAAGAGAATTGATCTTCACTTCACGGGGTGACTAAAGTCTTCTTGAGAGTTCATCCACATAAGATCCCAATCCATGCTATGGAAAGGGTTCTAAGCTATCACCTCATTTTGTGGGGCCATTTGATATTTTGGAGGTCATCGTCTAGTTTCCTATCACCTAGCTTTTCCACCATGCCTTGCATGGGCCCATGATGTATTTCATGTTTTTATACTACATAGATATGTACCTGATGTCTCTCATGTTTTGGATTGGTCGGAATTATAGGTAGAGGACAAGAGGACAGTGGAGGCTAGAGCCATACGTATACTGGAGCACCGAGAGGTTGGCCCTTTGGGGTCGATACTTGGACCAGGTTAGAGTGTAGTGGGATAGATATGATGAGACAACAACTACTTGGGAGGATGCTACACCATTGAGGGCTAGATATCCCTATCTCTTTCAGTGACTTCTAGGAGGAAGTCTAATTTTAGGAGAGGGGATGTAGTGCCCACATTTTATAGCCTCAGTTATCTATTGACTTCTTTATTCATAGTTATGATTTGATAGGGATTTTGACATATTTTGGACATTATGTTATGTTATTTGATCTTCATGGACATGTATGGTGATTTGGGCGCGTAGCGCCAATTTAGCTTTGATTAGTATGTTGGCACATTTTATTAGATGTTGTGGATACTAACATATTGCTATGTTATTTGGGCCTAATTGATATATGATGGATACATAGTTTAGTCACACGTCTTGATGATATAGATTATTTGATTATTGATGAGAACACATGATAACATGGATGTATGTCATTTATATGTATTGCAATGGCTAACACATGGTGAATTTGTGTGAAATTATGCATGTTTCTCATTTACGATTCCATGTTGATGTTGTGATATCATAGATTTCATGTTTAGACTTGATCATTTACTGAGTAGTTGATTTACACTTGTATTGGGTAGATGTGTTTAATGTGTGCATTGAGTGTGTAGGTTACAAGGCACAGGAGAACGTGGGTTTCAAGGAAGCTACACAAATTGTGCACAAGCAGCCCACAGGGCTAAGTCCTAACCATGTTAGTTGTATGAGGCCTTATTTTTTTCTTGTATTATTTGGGCACCATGAGTGACCCTTATTTGTAATGTTGTATTCATGTAAAATTAATTGTGTTTAGGTTGTTTTATTTTTGTTAAGTAAACTAGGTTGGGGGACTTAATGGTCCCCACTTGCATTAAGTATGTATTTGTGTAAGTGTGTGTTAATTAAGGAGGATTGGGGTCACATGAGCACCCTTGAGTGGGCCCCACATCCTCTACATATGTGCCCAAATGTGCCAAACCCGAAATTGGGCTATTTTTGGCATTTTAAGTGACCCCTTTTAGTTTTGGGAGTTCACTTAGCATGAAAATAATCCCTTGGACCCTACCTATTAGGTAGGGGGCTTAATTCCAAGGCATGGAGGGAGTTTCCCTCCCATTTAGCCTCTTTTTCACCATCCATGTAAGATGGATTGGAATGTGTGTGTTGTGAAAATTTGCATAAACTTGTCTCATTTTCTTTTTGGAAATTTGGGAGAAGGGTGTTTAAATGTGAGTTTATCTTTTCTCTTTTTTGGGAATCTTGACTTGGAGGGAAGAGAGGGGTGACACATGTCACCCCCTCATTTGTGAGGAAATTTATTTGTTTTTTTCTTCAAATACTCCCTCATGGGGAAAAGAGAATTTTTTTTTTATTTTTTTTTTTATTTGGAGTTAGAGTTTTCTTGGAAGGAATTGGGAAAATATTAGAGATTTGGAGAGCTTGTGGAGGTAGGATCTTTGATCTCACTTTATGTTATTTGCATGTTAGATCTTAGATTTTCTTATGGTTGAAATTTGTGTTTTGTTGCTTGTGTTGTATATTTCTTGGGTATGTTATTTATTATTTTCTCCATCCATCATATGGCTTGATGGATTTTGGAGTTTTATTGGGAAGAGGAGGGATTTTCCCTCTTAAACCTCATGGCTTGATGGGAAAGCCATGTTGGTTATTTTTATTCCCCTCATATGGTTTGAGGTGGGGAAGGTGGTTCATATGGTTTGAACCCCATTTCCCCATCCTTGAGAGGAAACCCAATGGGTTTGAAAATCCTCCCAAGGAGGATTTTAGGAAAATGGGTGGAGCAATAAGGAGGGATGTTTGTTTGGAGGGATAAGGAGGTTTTTGAAGAAATTTTTAGTGTGCATCCTATGGTTGGACCACACTTTTTTGCTTTTTAGATGTCTCATCTACTCTTCCCCATTGTTGAGGATGAATATGGTTTTCTCCTCTTTTATTTTGGTTGGTAAATGTTGTGTTTCTTTAATGTATGAATTAGTCTTGTATGTGATATGTTGTGTTTATGTCTCCCTTATCTTGTGCACATTTTTGGAAGCTAGCTCTCTCTCCCATGGGCTTGGGGAGGATAGCATGTCTTCCAACCTTTGGAAAGGAATGTAATGATGCCTATAGGTTGGGTGGTAAAACAAGTCTTTCTCTATGTGTTGGTTTCTTTGGAAAGCACTCAAAGTTGGAGCTCAAGTTTGGAAGATGGTTGGAGTTTTTCCTTGATATCTTGGCATCATGTTGTTCCCAAAATTTTTGGGAAAGTTATACTTATTGTAATCATGTGAATATGGCTTTGTTGGAATTTCTATGTCCTTGTAAAGTTCCCATTTTGTGATTGGGATTGCTTTGTAAACTAGTGTCACATTAGTATGTGTAATCTTCCTTCAATCTTGGAAAGAAGCCTTGTAATGTGGTTCCTTGTGTATTTAAGTATTTTGGAAATATGTTGTATTTGTGAGCTTAAGCTTCTTGGAAATGAAATCTTGTAAAATAGTTGATTCTTTAATATGGATTGTTGGAAACTTCATTTTTGAAAAGAAAGTTTGTTATTGGAAATATGCTTTCCCAATAAAAATGCAAAATGTGATGTTAAGAGAACTAAAAGAAAATGTGATATTTCTTTGTGGGATCTCCTTCTTGTTAGAAATATGTAGTATTTATTTAGTTATTGTGTTTGAAAAAAAAGTTTTTTTGCAGCTTGAGAAGTTTTTGTTGAAAAAGGATATTACTATTTTTACACTAATTGTTAGTATTGCAAATTATTATGAGATGAGAGATATAAGGAAACCAGATTTAAATTTGCTCCTATTTACATACAAGTTTAGAAAATTGATTCTTACTTTCCAATGGAAAGTTTTTATTTCTAAGAATCCTTTTAAAAACTTATATAGTTAAAATTTGCTTGTGAATAAAATCTATTTCTCATAAAAGAATCCAAATTTAAATTAGCCATTTTAAAAGTTGATATATAAAGGAATAAACTTAGTATATTTACAAATAAAGTCCTATCATTTACAACTTGTATTATTTTAATGTAATATGTAATATCAATATATTAAAATATAATTAATATAGTTTATATATGTATAGAACATAAAATATAATATAATATATTTATTTATAGTAAAATAACAAAATAAAAAGGAAGTAATGATGGTTCGGTGAAATTTTTGTTTGTTTTAAACAAAAAAAAAAAGTGGGGAGGGTCGAGCCCTCCCAAACCTGCGCCATAAACCATTTTAGCCACACCCCATACTTCCCAACCCCAACACTCACCATCCGCCCTTCCCCTCAAACCCCAACCCAACACCCCCTTCGTGGATTTCCCAACCCCCTCCATTGTCGGACACACACCCTCCCTCCAAAGTGCTGCCCCACTTCAAAACTTTTGGGTTTTACACGATCCACCAACCCTACACATATCAATCTCTTTACTATGTGGATTTTTAATTTCGAGTCTTCTTTTTTAAAATACACAATATTTATTATGTGTGTGTGTGTGTGTGTGTGTTTGTGTGTTCAGAAGATTGACATTAAGAAAATGGGCATACCATATACCCAACTAGAGAAGATCTCAGTAAAGAAACATACAAAAATAAAATAATGACATTATCCTTTACAAATCCATGAATCCAAAACTCCATGGCTCCTCCTCAACCTACACAAACAAGAAACAAAATAAATCACATGGAAAAGAAAAGAAAGGAAAAGAAACTACAAAGATGGATTAGGGCATTTCTAGGGCAACATAAAATCTAGGGCCAATATTAGTTTATCCTAAGGTTCACATTTAATCATACACTACTTTTAAGTCATGGGATTTTGTGGGAATAGGAAATAAAATAAAAGAAGGGTGTGCGGGGAAAATTAAATAAAAAGGGGGAAACTAATTAAATTAAAAGGGTGTGTAAACTTTCTATTGTGACCCTAGCAAATATTTAGTAGAAATAAATAATTAAAGTTGGAATTGGACTAGTGGTTAATTAATTGGGTAAATCAAATTAGTATAGAATAATTAATAATGGGAATCGGGTAAGTAAAGTAATTATATATACTTTTAAAGAAAATAACCCAAATTTTGGTGTGGTTTTTCTATGTCCCAGGCGGGCATTACACTATGCTCATGGGTTTTTTTAAAGAATAATTTAATGTAACATGGTACACATTTATTTATAATTTGTAGTTAATAAGTGTTATTATTATATTTCTTTGTATTTATACTGTAGGTAATATAATATAGCACATGGTGTATCCAATTGTATTCAATCTGGTGTCTTAGAAATTATTTGCATCTGTTATCATATCTTTATTTGTATCCATTCATTATATGTATTCATGTTCATTTATAGGCTGAATTTCACCTATTTTCATGTTCTTCAACCGATCTTCTAATGATTTCAAAAGTTTGTTGAATGCGGCCCAAACACTCATTGCACAATAATATCTACATTCAATACCTGCTACCAGGCTCTCAAGGATTTATATTGATTAAGAGTTTTTCCCTCAAACGAAACATTTCTCTAGTCAATCTTCTTGAACTTCACAATACAAATGTTATTAATTGGGATAACTCAGAAATTAATAGTAAGGAAATACATTGGACTGGAAAGTATTTAAAAAGAATTAGTTGCTTATGAGAATGCACAAAATTTTCACAGGTCTTGAATCCAGAAAAATAGATTCTGAGTAAACAATTTCTAAATGTATAATCTATTTAAATAAAATTAAGAACAAATATGTTATTTTTCGCTTGTAATTTTTTTAGGTGACTGTAAATTAAAAAAATTATATTGAGTTTCCAATTTACTTGTTATTTATTCACATAAATACTAAGTGTGATATGTGTGTGGGGGGGGGGGGGGTTATAATTGTCTTCAACCACCTTAAATATGAATTTATCGTATACAGGTCTACAAACAGTCAATGTGCAGGCATGGACCAACCTACAAAATTTTGCAAGATTCAATATCAACTTATGTAACTCACCATGATAAAGGAACTATTGAAATTTAAAAAAGATAAATTAAAATGCTTGGATATGAAAGTCTTCAAGAGAAAATTAAGGAAACAAAAAAGAATATGAAAATGGAAAAGATGAGATAGGTAAACCGTGACACCTAAATCAGGATCTCGAAGAAGTTAATATCTTGCAATCATAAAATGAACAACTAAATGGATCAGCTATAGAAATACCAAAGAAGGATGAGGAAATAATGAAATTTAAAAAGGGTAACCAATCACTTGCATCAAGTGCAGGTGAGATATTCAAATTTAAATATTTAACATAATATGCATATGATACTAACAACACATAGACAAAGATGGCATACATAATGATAGGTAGTAGACAAAAGAGGGAGGCAAACAATTAAGATTCACCTTGCCATGTTTGCATTAAAAGGAACAAACCAGATAGATCTTCCTAGTATCCTAGAGGTTGCTCAATCCAAAAATTACACCTCATAAAAGTAGGTTCAAATTAATATTTTAGACTATACGAGTTTATCACTGAAAAGATAATTACACCAAAGTGTGTAACTATTGAGGAGTTCCCCCACGACTACCTCCTTATGTTTGAGGTGTTTAGGTTTTTGGGTGCCATATAGCTATTGTCACTTATAGCATGCATTCCATACATTCATCACTCTCTCACCACGTCTGTTCTGTTTTTAAATTTTTTCTGTTTGTTTTATGATTTGAAGAACATTTGTAGTCCTCATGCCAACATCAAATCAGATTTCTTAACTCGGGAATCACTTCAAACTATGCTTGTTAAAACTCAGGCAGCTCTTCCTTGCATCTCAGCATCCCTATGAAAATACATAGAGAAATAATATATAAGAACATAACTACATTGTCACAAAAATGAAACACATAATTATAATGTTATTAAAAATAATAGAAAATTTAATGTAAACACATAATTATTTTAATATAGTGAAAGGATATATAGGAAACATACCAATTAAAGTATATATATGAAACATAATAATGAAATTAAATCCCTGTATGAGCCTCACCTAACTTAAACATGAGCTTGAATGTGGACATGATAACTTTTTTCTAGTTAGAAAGACATCATCACCATTGACATTATAAGCGGCACTTTACTATATATATAGTCACACTAAACTTCACACTTTGTGAAATATTATAGGGACGAATGGAGTATGAATGAGGTGGGTTACACCTTGGATGCATTCCCATGTTATGTCTCGAATTCCTTAATAATCACATTCACATGATCAAATTTCCCTTAAATGTCGCCTTGTGATTACGGTTATTTAAGCTAACATATTTTGGGCCACACTCACTTTCACATTCGGATTGCTCTCCACCCGCACTTTGTACACTTATTATCTCTGCCCACATTTTTCACACTCCTCATCTAACTATATTCTCCCTTTCCAAACACCGGTATAGAGATGGATGGATAGTTGAGATCTGCAACAAAGATCGGATTGGGGTAGGGAGGGCCCTTGTGGCTCGGGGGGCCATTTGTTTTTCGGTGTATATGTTGAGAGCACACATAAATTTGATGCGGCCTTGAGAGCCCATGTTGTAGAGAAGACATGGATTCATGGAAGCCTTGGATTTACTTGACTGCATCTCGCAAAAGGGTCCACAACTCGTAGTGTGACCGCATCTTTGATTAGGTCGGTGTATAAATAGACATGCTATGAATTTAGTTAACTATAATTACCAAAATGACAACACAGATCATGGTGCTACCTTTACATTTACCTTTTTCATATATTTTTTTGTCTCAGTTCACTGGTACCTTCTCCATGTAATATCCATTTCCAGTCACCCATATAGATTTTGACATTGAGATCATGGCCACTCATTTATACCAAAGACACCCTATAGAACAAATGATTGAAATAAAATGCTCTTGAATAATATCCCGTACTCTAAATCCATAGTAGTAATCGGATAAACCATAGCGGGTCGCGCATCACTTGTATAATATACATATACAATTCTAAACTTTTTTAGGCTCTATGTGTCAAGGATTATCCATCACCTCCCTAGTGTTGTTATTACATGTGCTAGACTATCTTCATTATATAACTTTGATCTTATAGTTACCAAAAAAATTGTTAACCCATATTGAAATATGTTTTAAACCAAAATCAATATTATACCATGACTCTTTCCCTCATTTTATTATAACCAGTATCTATTGATTTATTTATTAACATAACAAATGAAATCAATAAAATAGAAATGAAATAATCTAAATTCAACATTTCATGGTGTATGCTTTGAGTGCAATGTAAAAAAATAAAAAATTTGCATGTATCAATTAAAATACGAAGAATTATTTAGAAAATTATTTACCTGGTCCAGCACGCATGACCTCAACATTTGAAGGCTAGAGCTACCCTCCACGCAAAATTCACCTATGTATGTGTGGCCCCCATAAAAATTACCATGCCCCACATTAGAAGCATAGGAAAAAGACATGGCGTGGTAAGGAAACCCGGCACCGGAGAGTCAAATCACAGTGGACCTGTGTGCGTGTACGAAAGATAAATTACGCATATTTTATAGTCATCTGCTTAGTGTGTCACCACTTTGGTGAGGTCGAGGCCCAAATTCATTTAAGGAAATGTAAAGTGCACGGTACAGTAGGTTGAAACCATCCTATATTCCACTAAAACATTTATATTCCCATCTAGCTCTCGCCTTCCCACCTTCCCTAGTTCAAGTCACAAAGGCAGTTTATGATAAGATAACTAGTGGATTGTTTTATGAGGAAGGCTTTGACATGTTCACTTCCTCTCAGATTTGTAAATTTTTTTCTTTTAATAGATAATCAGTGTGTTTGGATCCTCATAAAACCTTGACAAATCCTAGAGAAAGAAACATAAATAGCAATCAAAGGCATAACACAACACACAATTGACTGTGAATCATTCCGCATCTCACAGGTAACTCGAAATTGAATACCACAAAACCATCACGAATATGCAATTCGATTATCTTTATTTTTCTTTATTTTTCTTTATATGCAACCACAAAACCATGGTAAAGGCTGATTTTTCTTAATTTTTCTTTGTTTTCACACTGAATCTGAATATGGGTCTCGAACGAATTTGATTTAAAACCATGTTTATTAATTTCTCAATCATTTTTTAAGTGTGGTTACTGTAATTTATCACCAAATATGTCTACAGATTTTGGTATATTATCATATATTCTGTAGATTTTGGTAGATTTTGGTATACATTCTTGTCTCGTCGAAAAATTGCACTTGTGAAATGTAACAAATATTAAACCTATGAAATGCAAATATTTTACTAAATTTAAAAGGTAACATAAAACATAACAAAATAAAAAAGCATTATTAGGAAAAAAGTTGGAAGAAAAATGGATAAAACGAGAAGACAAATTACTTACATAAAAAATCATGTTAAATCAAATAGATAAAATGAGAAGATGAATTACTTCATAAAGAAGTTCAATAGGAATACCATTGAATAGAGGTGGAATAATTTGCATATTTTTCTAAGTATCATAGCTTAAATAATCTCTCCATTAGTTTTTATTCTTTGTTTGAATATGGTGAACAATAAAGATGGCTTCAAACCACAGGGCACAGTTGGGTTCCGTGAACATAGAATAAGTGGAAAAAAATTGATTCATATGCAGAAGGTGCCCTCCTATAAAAATGGAAGAGGGTTGGCAATCATGGACACAAAGTTGGGAATTAACACATTATCAACTTTATAACTTAATATTCATAAGAAGTAGATTCATTTGATAGCAAGCCGACCCTAATCAACACTCACAAATTTGGTGGCATGAGGATTCAGATTAAATCATTATCGAGTACAATTACTACACTTACAACCACAATCCATACATACACCTGGTACTTAAGAAACCATTTCATAGTCAAGCCCTAAATTATAGTATATAGTCAGGTCCTGCTACATGGTCATAATTTTGTTACATTCCTCCCAACTCTGACAAGCCACCAAATCTCACTTCTGTTTAAAACAACCCCTCTTCATATGCCTGGGCTTTCCTTAATCCCTTCTCCCTCTCTTTTTCTCTACCCATTAATCACGAATTTTCTTGCCCCCATTAATTAGGAATTTGTTATAATCAACCATGTTCGACATTATTAATAAAATAATAATTAATTCCATAAGACAAAACATGATGAAAAACACATTGTGGTTTTCATCATGTTGATAAACACAGTGTGTTTTTCATCTTGTTGAAAAACACATTTTTTTCAGCACATTGAAAAACACGGTGTTTTATAGCACGTTGAAAAACACACACAGATGTTTTCAAGACGTTGAAAAACACAGTGTGTTTTTCAACACGATCCAAAAACACTTTGTGGTTTTCAACACATCGAAAAACACTATGGTTTTCTACATTATTTGACTGATGTAATGAATATTTAGTGAATTTTATAGATTGCTAACAACATATTTTTAAGAATACGTAATTATAACTTAAACAATAATACAATTATAGTTAAACAAAATGAACATATTTAATGTTATAAGTGTTTGAGATGATTCTTAATATTATTTATAAGCATAAATAAGTTCTAGATTTGCATGTTGATTTGTTTCTATCATAAGAAAATATAAAAATTACAATTAAATTTGCATGTGATCTTCTAGCTCTTAGTTGTAATTTCATTGCTCTTAGTTGTGTTAAATGGAATAACATTAGAATAAGTTTGATTTTTTGGATTCATTATATTTGTAAATATTGCTAATGTGTAGATAATTTGTATATAGAATAATTTTTATTATTTGTTATATTTTAGTAATTGTAAGGTTGTCAATGTATCATGTAAGTTGAAGCAAAATAAATTCACTATTGTCATACTCTCACTCTCAATTCGGTATATGGGGGCAAGTGCCTCTTGCAAAGACAAGAATCATTGTGTGCTGAAGGGGCTTGCCCCTTAGGATGCCACATCAATACGCTCATTGTTGGGTGGTAGATTGTGTTGCATGAGAGGTTTTTAAATCTACTTACCAAGAGAAATTATTCATACATCAATTTGTCTTGGATAGTTTTTCTGAAATTGTGTTTTCCTTTCCATATGTTTTTCATATTAGATTATGCATATTAGTTTTGTCTTATAACATACTAACATTAATTGTATGTTTCTTTTTGGATGTGTGGTGTTGTATTTAGTTTCTTTGTTGTTCAGTGAATATGAATACCAAGAGCTTCATTCCTCTTGATCCTATTGGTAAAATGAAGATATACAGAAATACGAGCCTCCACATAAACTGAAGAAGATGGGAGTTTGCAAAGAAAGTTTGAAACCTGCCACAGTTCCTAAAAATAGTGCACAATTTATTCACAATTTATAAATTATATGTATATTTTAGACAATTTAGTATGCCATTGAATACTAGTTGTTCATAATGTATAGTAAATAATTTTTATTACGATTCAAAATTTTAGCACCATTTCTAAGTTTCAAATAAAATTGTGAAAATTCTACACATTATAATATTGAGTTTGTATTATCCACAAAATTTGAAATACATGCATTGTGGGAAATTTAATATGCTAGTTATTTCTATTTTTTAATAATATACACTAACAAAATATAATTAAAACTATAGTTGTAGATAATCTACACTACTATAATTTACTCACGGATGATAAATCCTTAAACAAGGTAAAATTTTCAATCATGAATAATATACATCACCTCCAATTTTAACGTTTTGTGTTGATAATCTACATAATAACCCAAATATTATTTATGAATATTTTATGAAACCAAAAATAATAACAATCATTAATCAAGTCTACCTATAAATAATCAATAAATCGAAACTATTTTTTGTTGATAGTCCACAATACACTAGTTTTGAAAACAAAATTGTGAATTATCTACAATAAATTAGTGCCTTCTCTAAAATATTATGTAGATATTTCACAATATAATAAAAGTCAAATTTATGATTTTAAAATATCTATATTCTTAAACTTTAATTATGAAAAATTATGCTTTCTTTTCATATTTTTAAAATTAATCTTTTAAAAATAGAATTACTACTAGAAATAGGGTCATTTATCTACATTGTTATCCATAAAAAATATGAGTTTGTTAAAAAATTGTGATTTACCAAAATAAATAGATAGCTTTTATAATATTTACTACGATTTTCCATTGTTTAATAAACATAAAATTAATTTTTTTCCATAATTTCATAGGCAATCCTATAAATTGTTGTTTTCCTTGCATTTCAATACCCTCTTGTATACATGTGTTTTTGAATTAACCAAAAATTCATATGCTTCCAATGATTTAAGATGGTATTCATACTAATGATGATCAATCACAACTTTTAATTTATTTTAGAAAGTATGAAATGATGTTTTCACTAACGATTCCAACTTCATGTAATAATTGTTAGGATGGGAAGGAAGCCCAAATGGCAAGGCATGTACAATCTTCTATCCAAGAGATAACAGAGGAAAAGAGTCTATTTTCGAATGAGTGCATGGATTGGACCCAGATCGAGGATGAGCATAACACCAACCTTTGTCAGCCATCCCGATTTCAAGACTAGAGGCATTTTTAAAGGGAGAGGGTTTCATAGAAATTTTGGAGACTATATTCATCCACACACATTAAAAAAATTTGATATAGTTGACCCTAAACCACATAAAATGAAGACATATTCGTGGTTCGAACCTTTTCTAACACTTCTTTTTTGTACGTGCTTTTCATAAACATTTGGATAGAATTTTGATGTTGGGTCAATGCATGGTGTTGTGTCCCACTTTTTGTCCCGAAAATGCGAGCCAAAATGGGGAAGGCACGTTTTCCAAGGAGGGTTCGCGTGAACAGAGTCTTCGCGCGAATAGACACGTAAGCCGTTTTTTGCCGCGTGGTGCAATTGAACATGTTCGCGCGAATACTCTTTAGCACAAATGTTGTTGCGCGAGCTGACCTTGCATGTATATTGGAGGCTCTGCGGAGGAAATCATTTTCCTCCGCCCCGACCTCCTTCGCGCGAAGTTTGGATCAGAGCCCACCACACCAGGCGAGAGCCCTTTCATAAGCGAGCCCTCCAACGACGAAGTCCAGCAACGACGAGCCAGGTATTTTATTCAAAATCGTACAGGCTTTGATAAGGAAATTCTATTATGTAAAACATGTGAATTTTCATTCAAAAATCAGCAAAATACATGTGTAATGTAATTTTTCTTTAACTCTTTTAACTTTCTTAAACAAATTTTTAACACAAGAGGGAACTGCCTGTGTAATTTGTATGGCTTGTTTAAGAAGCTTGAATAGAAAGATTCTGATTTTTTAGGGACATTTCTAGGAGGGTCGAGAGCCATGGAGATTTTTTTAGGGCATACCCTTCCATTATGTACGTCCAATCAGACAATAAAAAGTATTCTTTTACCAGGTTCAGAGAAACTTGTTTTTTACAATGGACGATTATACTGTAGTTTCAAGTTAATTTTATCTAGCTTTATTTCTATTAGCTTTGATCCACGACTAAGGAAGAATTCATATGGTTGTTACCTGTACATAGAAAAGAATCTAGAACATAATAACTACAACTACAATTTCAATCTTCTAAAATGGACCATTTGATTATCTTCGAGCTTTCCCATTTGCTCTTCAATCATTGGTATTTGGTGATCCAAATCAATGTTGTAAGCAAGCTCTTCTGAGCTTGACTTTGAAAATATTTTGCATTTGCTCTTCCACAAGTGGTCGATAACCAATTTTTTAGAAGACTTGGCAATCACATTATGAAAAATATTGATGTCTGGCATAACTTCTTTCCAAGATAATGTGTTTCCAAAGATAGCACAAAGACTATTGTGAATATAAATCTATGTCTTTTTAGTGAGCTTGTATTTCCAAAAAGTATGCATGATAGACTCGAAAAAAATTCTAACTAGACACTTAAGACGGTTGGTTACAAGAAATTGTACGTCTTCATCACCATCTATTCCCTTATGTATTTTATTTACCTACTTCTTCAAGACACTCCTTCAACTCTTATATGTTCCTTAAGTCCTTTGTAAGACTGTACTTCTAGGTCAATTTTGACTTGCCTTGGTTTAAGCTCTTTCCCACTGAATTAGATCTTAGATTCACCTTAATCCTTATTATTCTACCTTATTCAATGAATTTTCAATGTCTTTATACCCTTCTAACACTATTTCTCATATTTTCATGTGTATGGCTTCTTTATCTTCTTACTTGCTCTTGTCTCTAAGCAATCTTCTAACCCTGTTTCAGACTTTCCTCTTTGTTTATTCTAAGTTATTCTTTCACTCAACACTCCTCATTTTCATTTCACTCCTTACCAACTCCTTCATCCCATTCCATTAGTATCATTCATAAAAACTTGATCATAACTTTATTTTCTCTTATTTACCATCCTCAAACTCCTCAAAAGGACTGTGATAAGACTGATAAGGAAGCCTCTACTTTTTGGATTTTTCTAAGGTTTTATTACACTCTTCAAAGCTACCAGTACTTCCAACACACTTTCTATGACTCCTTGTTCAACTTGTCCTTAATATTTCTTATTATGCTAGCATATTAGGATTGTCACAGTTTTTCCCTTAGGACTGTATTTTGGATTCCTTCTTTCTTACATACTTAGTGCACCTAAAAAATTACTATTTATGATTCCTAAAGCCCACATAATTCAATCTTCCACTGTTTAAGGATTCTATAGATTCTTCAAGGCATGGATTATGACTATTTCTCTAAGAATGCTTCCAACAAGCCCTCTAAATTGGGTAATATAATGTCATGTCTGAGTTTTAGCAAATTTTAAACTAATAATCTCTCATTCCCCTATTTCACACTTATTGATCTCCTTATCTCACCCTAATCTCATTAATTTTCCATTTGCATTAGGTTTCAAGGTTACTTCCATCCACATACAATATTCTTTCTCTCAAAACCCCTGTGACAGGGTATCTAGGAGTGAGATAGATTCTTGTTTACTTTCTCCCTATTTGGATTCTAATAACCTTATTGATGATTTCACAAGAATTTGCAGACCTTATTGGCACTTTTCCATCCTTCAAACTCTATGAAAAAGGTTATGCTTTCTTATTCAAACATCTTAATGGTTGTCAACTTGAAATACACAATTTTTAGATTCTTTTAACTCATTTACAAGATCATCACCATACTATCATTCATAAATATAGTCTTTTCTAGGGTTTTCAAAAATATTTCTACATGCTCTCATTAAGTCATTAATTCAAACCCTTCTCCCAAGATCCATGCAGACTCCCAAGATCCCGATGTTTAATGCTTCCAACTGTTTCCAGCTCAGTTTTAAATTCACGCAAGCTTTGTGTGTGGTGACTGTAGAGTCTCTTTACAACAATTGGCTTACAATTCTTTAGAACACATTTATAAACAGTGCTTGTAGCACCATAGCCAATATATATTTCTCATTTAGATTTTCTGTGATTCTCATTATGTCATCGATGTATTGATATATCGCAAAGTCCTTGTGGTGATGCGAGTCATGCTGTGATGGAATTCATCTATGAGCTCAGTTAATTGTTCCATAATAGACATTCAGTTGGATGATTACAAAAGCGCTCATTACTTGTAAATGGTCTCTAAATGAGAAACTCTGAGGGCAATAGGCAATATTTATACCCTTCCATTATGTACGTCCATTAGACAATAAAAGTATTCTTTTACCAGGTTCAGAGAAAATTGTTTTTCTGATGGACGATTATCTTTTGTAGTTTCAAGCTAATTTTATCTAGCTTTATTTCTATTATCTTTGATCCACGACTAAGGAAGAATTCATATGTTTGTTACTGTACATTTTCCAAGGTCCTCTTGGTTGCCCCCGTTGTTCGAATGTATTTTTTGAAGGGCTTCTTTTATGTCTTTGTAATTGTAACATAAAGGATCTTTTTAGTTTCTAGTAAAATGAGTATATTGTGTAGCTCACAGCTGCCTATGCCATACTAAGATCCCAATAGTGGCATAATTGTTGTTTGGAACCGACATTGCAGAGTGCACTGCCAGAATAATGCATATCATGGAGATATTCCATTTTCACAAACCTTAATACTACTGCCACTGCTAGGAAGCTTTGCATATTTCTTCTGCAATATCTGTTTTAATGTGCCTTTAGGGCTGCTTCAAAGCTTCTAGATAAATGTGATGGGAAATTTCAGTCATATGAGTTAAATAAGATAATGCCAAAGTTAAACAGCTTCCTTGAAATAAACAGCTTCCTTGAAATGTAAAGTTGATTTATCCCTGATTTTGTATACAAACACTGTGATGACATCAATAATAGATTACAAATAATTTCAATGTTTTTTTTATTTTTAAGCATGCATAAGTGGTCAACTTGTACATGTGGAGATATAGATGCATTAGACATGTCTTTTACCGATGTGTTTTGTTGTTTAAAATTGGATTGGTGTTCTATTTGATTGCGCTAATTCTGTATCATATGCACAAAAATTGTGTTCCAGGGAAAGGTGAATCCCACTCAATTGTTCTGCTTTGATAATGGTTTGTGCCCAGGTAAACTTACATTCTCTTCTACAAACATTGCTTTGACTTTAAGATCATGTAAATGTATTCAAAACTTTTCATTTCTGAACTCTGCAACATCACTTGGTATATTTTGTTATCATTGTGATTTGTAATTTATGTAATTTATTTGATTTTGTAATTTATTTTCTATATATTAGTTGCATTGAAGCTTGAAAATTTCATATTTCTGTTTTCACTAATATAGGAGAATATCTTAGGAATTTTTTTAATTAAAAGTACTATTAATTAGAATTTTACTTTCATTTTTTTTACAGTCATGGCTTCTTCTGGAACTCCAAATTTGTTTGAGAGGACCGATTTAGAGATTGCAAAATTGCAATCGATCTATTCTCAAAAATCCAACTACATTTGGGCGTTATAAAGCCCATTGTGAAAAAAATCTTGGTTGATCTTCATAGAATAGAGACAAGTTTGAAAACATATAATCCATTTGATTACGATTCAATAGAAAAATTTATGGATTCACTAAAATCAAGTGTCTCGGGAGATGTAGGTTATAATGAGATTACATCACGACTTTCCGATAAGGAAGTTGTTAAGAGGTCTTGTTGGAGTTTTATGCGAATGACGGAAAATAAGGGCATATTATGTAAACAAATGTTCATGTCCTTTATGTGCCCCTTTGATTTATCCTAGATTTGTGGCCTCTCGAGGCCAATTTTCAAATAATGACCAATTACCGTTATACTTCATAATGATGCTTTACATGCTGAGGTTCACTTAAACCTAAAGGTGAACTATTTAGACATCCCTAGTTATTTGGGGCGGGGCATGGCCGTATTAGCCATAGGCAAGCATATAGAAAGGAGGAGCTCCTGCAGATTGTTGACGTGGCGCTTGTACCAAGGCCACAACCATTCTTATCGAGCTTTCGGGATGTCGCATGGCACTATCGTTATGACACGCACATGAGGTACGCTTATCGAGGGTCTTGTGGCATTGCTCACGAGACCCAATTGATCTCTTCGGACCGTGTGGGTCGGTACCTTCAAAGACGCGATACTTGCGGTGGAGGTGCTAGTAGCCAAAGATGATACTGCCGAGGTATACGCTCGTGCATCTTTGATTTCCCAGAATGACTTTGAGCTAATTCTGAGATCCGCTCGAGCACGTCGGCAGAGGACATCATGGCTGCGACTTGTTGCGTGCGTATGAGGTGATTGCACGGCATTACAACATTCCACTATCGGGGTTTTAGATTTTATAGAGCATAGTGGCAGTGTATCTTCTAGTCAGGGTACTCTTGCACTTCTTCTACAGATAGACTTCTGTAGCCGGGATTGTCACACTGATGTTCAAAGACATTTTTGTTCGGTGTGTGAAAATTAAACCTTTAATATAATTAAAATTTATTTTAATTGATCATTACTTTACAATTTATTAATATTAAAATTAAACATGTACTTTTGTGTTTAGGCTTATCGCTCCGGTGTGTGGAGCTTCATGACCACACCATCTACCCGTGTCACATACACACACTCTTGGTGAGCACAACATGGATCTTGATGTTAGATTCCGAGTCAACTTGGCTTAGTTAGCTGATATATTTGCTTGGTGTTGAGGTCATGGATGACAATCCCATACATTTGGAGACGCGCTCCGCAGAGGTATAAATACATGTGTTTTAATATAATTAATATTTAATCTAAATTGAAATGTTAGAAATTAATGAACTTTATTCAAAAACTTATTTATCAACTTCTTACATTTTATTTATTTTGTTTCATAGGGATCTCACGGGACGAGAGATCTACGGGTAGCGTAGATACTCCCAACATCCGCGTGAGGATGAGATGCGAGGTAATCAATTGTACATATCAGTTATATAATGTATTGAATTATTTAAGAAATTGTTCTAGATTTCCTTATATATTTTAATATATGGTACATGCTATATATAGTTTATGACATGTATATTCCTTTTTTTTAACATGCGGGTGCGGTAGGCGTAGTGAGGGTCGGCACTCGCCTAGTGCAATGGAGGAGACTTCGATGATATTTTATAGATTTCAAACATTGTAGACATACTACGGAGATTTTAGACATGTATATATATTCATACTCATTCTAGACATTATTATTATATTTTGATATATGTCTTAGACACGTGTATTTACAATTATGGATGTGAATATAAGACACCCCCTTATCTTTCATTTTTGTCTCTTGATGATATCATAATAGGTATATAACTAGCAATCGCATGTGTTTCATGACATGTGAACGCCGAACGGTATATGTTATTTGATTTAGAGGCATAGTTATCTGAGTTTTACTATCGAGTTCGAATGCTTTTCTGTGAAATGTTTCAAAGACGTTTGTATCAAGAAAATGGAAAAGGGATTTGCAAATATTCCCAGTCTAAAATAAATTCAGTTCTTATACATAATGCACATAAATGGTTTTTTCTGAAATTAAATTCAGTTCTTATACATAATGGAGAGAACGTCTCTTGATGTTTCTTTACACAAACTTTTTGCCATTTTTGGTGTTCCTGTTCCCTACAGTAATTGTATGATATTGTAGCCATGTTTGGTCTGTCATTTCGAATTCAATCACACATACAAAATATGTATGAAAATTTATATATGCTCATTTATGTTTCTAGGAGAGCTAATATGTTAGTGCATTCAGGTTTTTCTTTCAATCTAATTTAATTTCAACACTTCTCATTCACCAAACCTTCGATGGCTGCTGACATTATATGGGATCAGAAATAAGTATGTACTGATAGTGTTGACATGCTAAACCAGATTTTTAAAGTAATAGGTAGTATTGCCTGCCATTGCAAGTAATTAGAGGCCCATAATTGCAGTCGTGCTGAAGTGCAGTGTTGCCACAATGACTGTCTTGAGTTAAAAGCCACTACATCTGAGAAAGAAAATGACTTGAATTTTTGCTTCATGGAATTTCAGTGGAGTTGTGCTGTTACTGGTGTTTTTGGCATCCCCATCAATGTCCTACATTTATGAAGGTTTGATATTCCATAACCACACATTTCATTCCCTTACAAAAGAAGCCATATTTCTGCACAGGGTAGCTATGGTTGAGTTTTTCTCCTGTCAATTTTCAAGGTCGTCCAGCGTCATAAATGATTTCCTTGGATTTTTTAATTTGTGGTCTCATTCATATTAACGTGACAGCTGAATATATTGCTCAGTGTTCAACAATTTATTATGGAAATATATCATTTTGTTGCAATTTGCAATTCAAGATAGTACGTTAAGCAGCTCCATTCTTATTTACTGGATACATAGTTTGCGTAATTGATAACTGATCTCACTCCATCTGGTTTGTAGTATACATTGCCAATAAATGTGTAATTGAGCTATCATAATTATGGTAGATGGTAAAGACTGCTGATTAAATCAAGTATATGACGTAAACAGCTCAACCGATTTATTGATATCTGAACATTGATTGGATTGAACTTTCCACATATTAGAATAAATCTAAGATGGAAAGAAGAGTGACAATGATGGGCTTTAGTTTATCCACATGGCACAGACTATTGTGGAGAATGAGAGTTTTAATTTTAA
>CM031237.1:66005830-66159026 GCA_018340775.1 Taxus wallichiana var. yunnanensis | reverse complement strand
AAATGGAAATTTTAGATCTCGTGCACCCCTAATTCATCAAGCGCCTTAGGCAACCGCCCAGTTTTCCTAAGGCTTAATCCTCCTCGATTCAAACTCAACCTTTCATGTGTTTTAGATCCTATGAGTGTGCACAACATGTGTCACTCATCGATGCACAATACATCCACAAAATTTAAGGTTTTAATCGTTTTCTAAACTGCTATTTCAAATCACTAATACAAGTGTCACGAAGGACATGCAAAAGAAATCATTTAATGGATTTCTCATGTTAAACCTCCAAACTCCATAGAGAATCAATGTGTAAGACATAGAATAAGGGAAGGGTGTGAACAATCACCACATTCTATCCTCTCAGGGCCTTTGAGATCACCTCCAAACCTTACAGCCCGCCAATAGAGGGAAACTTAGTAATTGTTACTAGACAGGTGGCAAAAAAAAATTCCTTATACCATGTCAAATTTTAGATCCTTCCTCTTTACCCTAGAATGAGGAATCACAAATTGAAGACGAGTGGTAATAGTGCTCATTCCATTATCTTAATTGTTCCAATTTATGGTAAAAAGTAATATGGGCATGGGGACATTAAAACACATCTCGGGTTAATCTCTATTGTAAATCCTATTTCTCTAAATTTCTAGAGTGTTTAGTAGTGCCAAAAAGGATTTAGTTGAGCTAGACAAGTGGTCACCCCAATGCAATGGTATTAAATGGTCCACCCATGCACCAACCCCCTTTAGTTTCCTAAAACACATTAATTATAAAACCTCTTATACCCTTTAGTATGGGCTAATATGTTGTCTTCATTTTGGACATTTATAAATATCATTTTATGATTGGACCTGGTAGGATAACTTTAAATATTTAATCCCTATGGATATTTCAATTCATAAGTTATGTTTCCACTTGATGAAGGTCTCACTAAAGTGATATTTTTGATGTTAAGTTACTACTTGATATATTTCCATTTTCAACTCATTTTCATTTGAAGACATCTCTCAGATGACAATTGATTAATTTTAATTTCTTTCATCACAAAATATGGACCCTATCTTTCTCAAAATATATTCTATATCGTTTATATATTATCTTCCCAACGTTAATTAGATCATGTTTAAGAGTGGGTTCACATAATATGTAGATGGGATGTGATTTTTATATTCTTTCTTTGTTTTAATGTTCATGATTCATTTACCCATGACCACAAATACTTTTCTATCATTCTCAAATCTACTTATGATTTCACATTTATCTATGTTTGCAAAAATATCCATGGTTATACTAATATAATTATTAAAGGCACTATCGAAAAACCAATTTCTTTTTTACTTTATTCAACCACATTATAAACAATAAACATTGAACTACTATTATTAATCTCAGAAACTTGATGTTCTCTTTAAAGTTTTAATATTTCATATTAGTGTCTAATTTCTTTTTGCTATACTAGTTTTCATATAGACAAAATGCCTCGTGCAAAAATGAAATTGGATATTAGATTTTTTTCAAATGTTTGACCTCCATGTGCATATTATAGTTATCATTGTTCACTTTATCTCTTCCACTTAAAACTAAAATTGTATTTGTTTTTTCTTCTTAATGGAATTTTTTTCTTTCCTCCTACTCACATACCTCTATTACTACCTCCTCTTTCTCTTCTATCTTTTTTTTTTTTTGGTATAAGACGCTTTTGATTTGAATGCATGCTTGAGTGGAGAAATGGTTGTCTTGTTTGGTCATTTCTTATGAATTTTAAATACCCATAAGCTTATTAATGAATATTGCTAACATATCTCTTTTCTCTTTGATAACTATAACAATAGGTTCAAATATACAAAAATAACTTATTAAAATATTAGTACTATTTTTTTATTTTCTAATGTGACTCTACGAGACCACACTTGATTTACTATACTCATTGCATGAGAAAAATTTCATTTATCAACTCTAAATATTTAATTTATAAGTTTTAAACTCTCTTCTGGCGAATTGTAATCTTACAAATTTGACTCTTTTTGTTTCGTTTATATCATTTCATTAAATTATCCCATATTCTCTTGAACCTTATTATTATATTTTTGGAGAAAATCGACTCATCTATTGCACATTGGCTAAAAGATTAAAGTTAACAATATTATCCAGAATCAATGTAGATGAAACACCCGTATACGCATGCATATATATATATATATATATATATATATATATATATATATATATATATATATATTAAATTGAAATAAATTCTTAGCAAAGCCATTAAACATATTTATCAAGGGTAGTAAGACTACCACAATTTCATTAGCAAGTGTTGGCTTAAATTATCCATATTAAGAATAAGCGCCTTCCATGATGAACTACCACACACAAGTTCTATGCTCTTATAAATAAGAGATAAGATGATATGATTAGGGTTTGGAGAGTAGTTTATTCCAAATAAATTATTAGAAAATACTATTAATAGTTAAGCTCAAATAAGTCAATTACTTGGTCAATACTCTTCTTGATTATTAGATATGGATAAGTGTGTACCAATGGGTGAGTCATCTAGATATTATATAAAAAATAGTATTACAAGTACACCATAAATTATATAGTAGTTTATAGAAATTAAATGCACTAACATACCCCTTAATATTCACTTCAATGAAGGGAAAGGTAGAGGACTCACATAACATACCCTTAATAATACCTTCCTTCGCTCCCAAAAATTATTGAGCTGAAAAAGGGGCCTCAAGCAACAATTTTGTGAAGGTGTATCTCAACCTAATTTTCTATTTGGAAAGACTTAAAATCAAAAACTTTGTCCTAATTTAGCTACCAAATTTAATGCATGTGTATCTCAATGTGTTTTATCCTTTTGTGTTCCAGGTTTATAAGAAATTTGGATAATACTCTAACTATTACATTTTAATGTGTTATGGGTTAGGTCTAGAGAATAGTTGTTTGTAAAGAAAGTGTTAGAAAAGACTATTTATATATGAAGTCAAATAATTCAATAACTTAGTTATTACACTTTCCTATTAATAGATGTGCATAAGTGTACACCAATGAGTGAATTATCGACATATAAAATTAAAAATAATATTACAAGTGCATATTAAATCATATGATTATTTGTAGAATTTAAATAAAATAATATAAAAATAATGGCTTGACATCCCTCTTGTTATTTTCCTTAAGGATATGTTTTTGCGCTTGTGAAAGGACATTATATGTCACCTGATCGATGGTTCTACAACACCATTATCCTCCACATCCTATTACTCCGAAAATTGAACAATATATTCATTCGGATACTCTAATACTTATAATTCTTTCCATCAAACTAAAAATATGACATTTTGTAATAGTTTTGTCATTCACATCCATGTAATTTAGCTAATTTGATAACTTGACTACTATGTTGGCTGAAAGTTGAGCTCGATACAAGTTTTAGAGTTTTTAATAATACCCGATTTGAAGAAAATTTTGCACATGCATGTTTATAAATGAATCTTAAATAATTATTCATCTCACACACATACTTAGAAAATGAACATGATTTTTTTATTAAAATAGATTTTATTGCATACAAAGACTTTTCTAATCTTAACTTCTCATCTCTTTTCTTCTTTCTCTTCATTTCCTTTTTCTATATTTGTCATTACAACAAAAAGACATGAATACATCTTTCGAAGACTATTTCTAGCTTCTAAAATTCCTATTTAATAAAAGACAAAATATGACCAAATACGTCAAAACTCATATTATTTCATCAATAACTCAAGTTCTTTGTTACGTAAAAGGCATTATCATATTATGATACCGTTTCTTGATTGACCTTATCACTGGATAACAAGAAAGATAATCTAGTCCGATGAAATGGGAAGTCAATGTGTATAATTGATTTTGAATTTGAAAAATTTATACGGTTAATTTTGTAGGTAGATAAATTTAAATTAAGATAGGTTATTTGATTATTTAGTGAATTTTCGGTCAATGAAACTTATTCTTAGTTGGGAGGTTATTCATGTTCAATGATATCAGAAAGGAATGGATGATGTGTTGCTCTTACTGGAATAAAAATAGATCTATGAATTAAGAAAGGGATGAAGTGAGTTTGTGAAAGAAAAAAATCTTGAAACTAGCAAAAACAATTATAGAGAGTATATTGTTACACACATTTTGTAGTGGTGTGGTCATCATATCGAATTGAAAAGGCCTTTTCAATGACCAGTCAATTTGGTAATGATAGAAATTAGATGTTTTAAACTCGAGATCATCAAGTCTATTTGAGATGAGATTGTGTCACAATTCAACATGTGTTCCCATGTCTATGTTTAAGAGGATCCTCCAAAACCAATCTTAGGTGCCTCACTTGAATGCCTTTAGTGACCTTTCTAAGTGTATATGAGTTATCAACTTGAAATATCTTCAAAATGATTATCCAACTAATTATATGTGTGTGTGTGTGCATGCGCAAAAGATTAATAAAAATAAATATAAATGGATGAATAAGAAAGATAAACAAATATCCAAGTTATCAACTTGAAATATCATTAAAATTTATTATCGAGCTATTGATACATACATATATTAGAGTAACAAAAATAAATATAAATGGATGAATCAGCTAGATAAACAAATAAAACAAGTAATAATTTTGGAGGGTGTTGTTGGAGGGGTTAAATGGAGGTTGGTGGAGTTTGACTACTCAATATAGAGATGGAATTTGGATAAAAATTAACAATGATTGAAGAAATTGATAGAAGAGTGGACAAGTTTACGTAAAAAGAGAGTTTCAACCTTGATTTAGGGACATGTAGAAGAGGAAAGGGATATGGAGCATCAAAAATGAGAGCTAAACATCTTTAAAAATCATAATAGAGAAGATATGAACTGACTTTAAGATTAGCATTTAGCAATTAAATTCTTTTGGTGCATACAAATAAAAATGAAAACTTTTAGCCTTTCACATAAAATATATATGTAAGGAATATAGGTCGTTTTTTGCATATATAAAGCCTGTTTGGAAAAACATGAAATAAGAAGAACCATTTTCAAAACCAAAACTAATAATTTGTAGTACTTTAGAGTAGAGATATTGATATCCATAGAATTTAATTTTTCTTAATTTATGAAATAAAAACCAAAATTTTAGGAGGAAACCATTAATTAAAACATATTAAATGATAATAAAATTTGTTAACATTAACTCAACCCAAAATATAAGAAAGTCTTTGTGTGTGTTTTTAGTTAATTATAAAAATTAAGATTAAATGACCTCGGGGTAGTCTGGATCGGGTCCTCAATACATACTATAACATAACTATAGGAACAAGAAATTAATACATGACTTGGACTACCCTACTATGAATTATAAATGCAAATAGTTACAACCCAATGTTAGCAATGGCCGAGGAACCAACCTAATATGATTTATAAATGCAACGATTCTGAGACAAAATAATAGACATGTCGAGATAAATTTTGTAATGTGAAACTATGGGTACACATATTGTGAGTGGAAAACTTAGGTGCCATCTACGTCAAAAGAGGTTTGTATTGAAAAATAAGAAGAGATTGTTAGTTAAGAAAAATAAAATTAATGGACATCTTGTCAAAAATTAATAGAGGGTTGTGTTATCTTGTAAAATTGACAAGGGTAATTTTACAGGTAACCATACCAAAATTTCCATTTTTGTCCCCTTTTCAGGTCTCTTAAACATTTGGAATGGCATAAAATCCCTTTCCAGAAAATCTAACTTTTAGAACTTGGTCATTTTCAACCTTTTTGGATTGGGCGTAGTTTTCTTTCACTTTACATCAACCAAAACCGTGCCCCCTTGCAAACACTCCAAATGTTGCGCCCCTCAATGGTGCGCTAAGGCACTGAAAACACAGTTTCGACACTTTAAAAGCTACGCCATAGCACAAATATTTTGTGTCGACATCTCCCTAAGTGCGCCATAGAAAAGTTGGTGGCACATTTATTACACCTTTTGCTATAAATAGGCACGTCCGACCTGTCATTTTCACAATTCAAAAAACGTGAAAAAGTTATTCCTCTATACTTGTCGGCATTCTGTCGATACTGCGTGTTGCCATTTTCATGTTCGTGGATCCCACATCATCTCCTTTATCATTATATATTCTGGTAAGTGGTCCTTGCTTTTTTGTGGCTTTGTTGTGGTTTTTCTGTTGGTTTAGGTGATTAGGATTGTTAAAAATAAAAATGAACCTAAGAAGATAATGCAATCCCAACCCGTTTTGCAAATCCAAATAATCGGGTCCAAAACCATTCTCTGTCCTCCTTCCAGATCTACAAATCTAGAATACCTCTGCCATGAAACTACTCAAACTTATTCCCTACTTTGCTTTGGATTTTCCCTTGTGTTCAAAATCCGAGGCCAAAGGGTAAAAAACATGAAATTTTTACAAAACATCCCATTGTCTTTCCTTGAAAAAAGTTTAATTGTTACATTAAACATAGTTATGCTATAGGCGCCTTTGTCCTGTATGCGGCATAAGCCTTCTCTGTGTCTTGTAATAAACTACAAAAATTCCTTAGGTGTGGGCGCAAGCGCAAGCACACACTATAGTTACTGCAACAACATCTGAATGTTGTGCAAACCCTTCTTGTGCCGCGTAAGCTAAACCCTTGGCGCACCTCACCTTAATGTTGCATCTACCACATATGTGCCGATGACACACCACGACACCTTGCTACACCAAATAAATTTGTGCCTAGTTAAAACACGTCATATGGCGCAAGCGTACATCCATTGACACCAACATTTGAATGTTGTGTGTAGTATTTTCACACCTGCGCCCCTTTTAGCATTGTTTCCTCCCATGCAACACGTTCCCAAAGTGTGCCTTACTTTTCACGAGACCACCGCGGCTGTAGTAGAGCTGCGCCTTACGCCAGAGAGACTCATAAATTGCTAACTTTTCATTACAGTAAGCTTTAATGGATGACTTAACGACTAACATGGCTCTTACCCGCAATGGACTTCCCTAATTCTTCTTGCGAGATCAACAAATTGAACTCGATTCACACATGTCTTCATCGAGTAAGAAGCCAACAAAGTCCAAGGGTAAAGCTAAGCTAACGAAAGAAGAAATGAAATCTAAATACCAAAGGGTCGGGATGCAGAATCCCTTGCAGTGTGACACGGATATCGGATATTCAAAACTTGGTCACATTGACATGGAGGACTTCGGGCCGAGAACCAAGAAGGTCACAGGCAGCCCATGGATGGATAAATTGGTTGGCGAGTGAGTGCACTTTGCTACGAGGCATTCTGAGCGTGATCAACAACGAGTTCATGATGTTGGTGGGCCGTTGTTAAAATAAAGACACAGATGTGTCGAAAATGAGAAGGGTGAGGATATAATCAACCTCTACTTTGTCATTTTGAGATCATGTTAGGTATCCCTCCACCCATGACATTTTGTAGTGGTAAGCCTAGAGGGACTTGCATGAAGATGTGGGCGAAAATGAAGACAAATGCATGGAGGTGATGAATGAGGTGTACCTCAAAACCAAGAAGGTGGTAAGTAGGTGGCCAAGTCATTCATCGCAGTGAATTTTCAGAGAAGCCAGAGTGACACCATCACTTTCTGAGCCGGGTGTTTAGGCTTCCTGATGCCCATTACTTTCACAAGTGGATGCTCACATATTTAGAAACAATGAGCAAAAACATTCATGATCAACGTTTTGAATGGGGAGAGATTATCAGCAGACATGATCTCAAAAAAGCTTCAACAAATTTCAACAACTAGGAAGTTCTATATGAACTCCTACGTGGTATATGTTGTTGCCTCAGAGAGAGACTACCCAGTATTGAGTCGGTATGGGATATGGCCGTAGGTCAAAATATACGAGTATTATCGAGTTAAGGCCGAAAAATAGCATAACATAATTCAGCAAAATCAATGATGCCTTCTTCTACGACATCATCTTCCTCTTGAGGCCCAATATGACTCATGGTCGGATGACCAAAAGTGTGTTACTACCATAGAGAAGTGGGGAGTGTTATTCATGTAATTCCCCACTTTCACCTATCTCAGAGCCGCCAACTTCTTGGGAGAGCCCACCAAGTTGCCAAGGTATGACGGGACCCAAGCTGATCTTATTGGAGCTATCTAGATAGCTTATCACATACCATGAGAAGTGTTTGAAAAGAAAGAAGGGTGGAACTCCATTCCCCCTCATAGTGGGTAGGTACACCTACACTTCACACAGCAAAGCCCGGGAAATGTTTGTAGAGCTTGAATTACTCAACTTAAAGCATAATTTCCCGGCGAGGCCAACCTTTGATCCTCGTGATTTCCTTTTAAGGGAAAAGCTCAATCAAATTCACATCCCTCAGATTGAAGATATCTACATCGATCTATATCACGAAGTCGAGCTCAGATGAAAGGATCACTCTCTTTGACCTACGGCAAGATCATTCAATATGGTGTGGCCATTGTCCCAAAGGGCTTCAAGCAACATATCAAGAGGTTGATCGAGTTTATCTAGATACGGATGGGGACAATTGGCTATTTTCTCAAATCAATAGAAACAAGGCACCTCGGACTATTGAGGAAAGGGTCAAAGGCACTCTTGGTAAGATGACCGAGCATTGGTGCAAGAAAAATAGTCTCATCTACCTTGGAGTAGACTTTACCACGTCTCCTTTGGGTAATGCACCCACCAAGCCAAAGCACTTTCCTAAAGGCAAAGGAAAAGATAAATAGGAGAGCGAGGACTACTCACGAGGAAATTCCACGAGATCCTCCTTCCATCGTGGAGGAGCAAGTAGTAAGCTTGATATCTTCAAAAGAAGAAGAAGTGGTAAGTGCTCCAATGGGCACATACACTCGGGATGTTTCCACTACTACAACTATTGAGGTTCCCAAAATCCCTCTCCCGCTCCTCCTTCCCCTCCTCATGTCGCTCAACCAACCACTCCTTTGGTTATGTCTTCTCCATCGCCTTCTACCGTTACCCCTCCCTCTTCCTCCATCTTCTCTTCCCTCGCGGATCTATCTCCTAGCATTTCTTCCCTCATCTCACAGATCCCTTCCACCCCCATGGTTTCCTCTCCTGCAATGACCTACCCCATGTGAGCGTTACGGGGTTGGCTTCTTTCTCAATGCCACCACCGAGTGTCTCGACACATTTCCCAAGTGTCCATTGTAGTTGCTCCTTCTTCCACCCTCGTTTCCTCTTCTTCCTCTAGTCCCACTCCCTAAGTCCGAATGGATCTCCAAACACACTGAGTCAGCTCAAGAGGAAAGTCCCTATTGCACCTATGGAATTCTCCATTATTCCAACTAAAGGGGCTAAGAAGCAAAAGGCTATAACCCTCTTCTCTCAAAACACTTCAAGTGAAAGAGTTATCGAGATCGCATACCACGATCCCATGAAAGGAGAAATAAGATATGTCTCCTATAGATTTTACAATGACTCGAGTCACAATGGAACATCCTCGAGAAAGCACAAGAGAGAGGCCTTATCTGCGGTGGATTCCCTTTACAAAAGCTTCAAGAAGCGAAAGGAAGAGAAGAGAATATTAAAAGATAAAAGCAAGCATCTTTTCCAAGCCTGCCGAAAGATGGGCAATGCACCTCTGTAGCTACCACCGAAACTCCTGAAGCCCTTAATCGGGGAAGATAAATTAGTATGTCAAGATTGAAAAGCAAGGTGTAGCGAGTGTCAGCTTAGAGAGAGAAGATCCTCGAAGATAGTGAGGAAGTGATTGCAAAGTTCAAAGACTGTATCAAAATATAGATCAAGCTTACATGGAACTCCGAGGCAATAGCAGGAGCTATCTCTCGAAGAGTTGGACCATGCCAGGGTTACAACACGAGACATTCAGAAAGATGCTCAACTTCCCGATTAATGACTTAATTAAATTCAGTGTCTTTGATCACCCGAGAGCACCCAATAAAGTCCTTGCTACTTTATCTATCGGGTTGACCAAATGGAGTTTGTCTTGGAGAAAATAGACAAAATTAAGGAGGAAGCCTTAGATGCAATGCATCAAATGGAGCAGATCATCTTAAGTATGTCTCCGGGTTTGGTCACCCCATCATATACCTTGAGGAAGGAAGATGACACTATTCAATTTTTCAAAGGAATCGCGTAAAGTAGGGTTTAGAGTCAAAGGCCACTTTTGATATAGAATCTATCAACAACCTTCACGGCCTCTTTGCGACTTTGTTGGATACATTTGGATGGGAGGTAGGTAATGAATACTTCAAACTCCCGGAAAGACTCATAGATGAGCAGGAGACTTGCGAAGTCATCGGGGATCACACCAAGCGTCCGCTCGGGATCAACTTCAAATGATGGTCAGCAAGTTCATGGAGTATCGAGCTCAATTTCACATTTCCTCTCCCGAGCACAAGCGAGCACTCCTTTCAATCCAAGGGATGACAACGAATAGGCTCCTTCCTCCTGCGATTTATCCCATTTTTGTAAAATATTTAAAAGAATGTTGGCACAAATGATGACATCATCCATATTGCATCATGAGATGTTGTTATCCACAAAATTGCCCCAAAGTCAACTTTTGACTTTGAAATATTTTGTAGATATTTTGTAAATAGTTGTTGGCTCCTTTTTGTCTTCTTTCTCTTTATCCTTCTATAAATACCGGAATGCTTGTTGTATTCCGTGTGAGAAAACTTGTATGAAAAATAGAGTGAAGAGAAATACTTTGAGCCTTCTTGTACATGTGAGAACATTGTTAATACAAAATTGAGACTTTGTCTTTGAATTCATGTGTTATGTGTTAGATCTTTCTTTGTTCGGTTGGATTTACCTATGCTTTTGTCATTTGTTTATCAGTATTGCTTTGTTTGTTTATGTGAGTAAGTTTGGCTCTGTTTACTACCAGCCTAAAACATAAACCCTTTGACCTTTATCCTTTGGAATTCATTTCTTTTCTCCCTTCAGATCCACCTTTCTTCCATTCCTTCCTTCATTCCTTTCTGTTCTTTGTCAGAACTATTTCCACTAGGATGAAATCCCAAACCCCCTTGAAGGTAGAATATTGTAAGACTTACACAGATTCTTGCTGGTAGAATAGCAATAAACCAGTTTCACTTTGTTGTCTCAAAGAGGGGCTATGCCACGCACCTTTGCTAATTATTGCATGTCATCCATAGATCTGCCCACCCAAAATGATTTTCGGACCAACGGTTTTTGGCGACTCTCTGGGAGTGAACCAGATCTATGTGAATGTTACGTCAGCTAAGAGACACCAACATTTTTTAAATTTGGTTGGGAGACTAAGAAAATAGATAAAGCTGTAAAAATCACTACTGTTTGCAAATCTTAACTCTTTGTTTAAAATCCAAAATTTTTGCAAGAGTGATCCAAACTGAAAATTTTCTTCGAGAGATCCATAGATCTAGACTAGTTAGAAACCTTTAGTTCGCTGAATTTTTATAAAAACCCATATATTTCCATAGATCTCGAGATATTGATATTTTTACAAAAAAATTCAAACCCTTAAAAAGTCAAATCTAAGATCCAAAAATCACTTACTAAGTTATCCATTATTTTATCCTCGCTAATCTTTGTCATTAAACCACAATCGGTTTTCAAAAAGGGATAAAATTATATATTTAGAAAAGTACATGCTACTGATTTTTGTCAGAAAAATCAGAAAATCAGCAAGTACAAACAAAAAGAGTTTTAAATCTGCTCTAAAATCATTACAGATCTGAAAAGATACACTAGTGGGTGAGCCATTTACCCGTAGCGAGAGCCCGTGGAGAATTTGATCCTATTTTTGATCTACTTCAATGGCACAACTTCGGTTATTACACCACACACTTCACGTCGTTGAGTTCATTAATCGATCGGCCGAAGTGCCTCGCCTCCACGAAAGAACCCTTTCTTGCAAGGATCCTCCACATCCCTTTCGCAATGCTTATGTTACTCAACGGAACCACACTTCGGCTCACGTCCTCTTTCCAGATTTTCAAATGGTAGTACCATGGGGAAACGCTTATGGGCCCTCTTGCATGGCCGCATCCGAGTTCACGCACTCCTCATGGAAGCTGCAAGAATTTCCCAAGATTTGATGGAATTGGAAATCAAAACACGATTCACATATATCTGCATTCATTATGTCATGCAGCATCCTAGATGTGACCCATGAATATGTGTCAGTATGCCTCTTTCTAGAGACCTTGCAAGGACCCGCACAAAATGGTTCCAACATTTGTCATTGGATCTATCACCAGTTGGGCCACATTACGAATTGCGTTTGAAGACAGGTATAAGCCTTCAGAAGACGCATTTTCATTACTATCAAAGATCACTCACTTAAAGAAGGAGGCCAATGAAACCATGCGTGATTTTATCACCCATTTCAATTCAGCGATTAACTATGTGCCGCTTTGCCATGTTGCCAACCGACCGAAAATCAAAAGTGTTTCTTTATGAACGCCATGAGCTCAAGAGTAAGTTTCTTACTCTTACAAGAATAAATTACCACCTTGGTTCTCAGTCAAGCCGTGGCCATTTAGATTGAAGACAACCTACTTATATCTAGCGAGTTAAAACGAGATCCATCCAAGCCTAAGGCTTTAACTCCTTCTCAAGCCACTTCATCAAATCCGGCATTCCAGAAGATGGCAAACAACTTACTCGCATTAAAAAATAAATTAGCTCAGGATTCATCCTCTACTCCGTACTAGGGATATCCCACGGAGAAACTTCACTCCCAACAACACCCCAAAAAGGCTGTGTTTTCCTGTAACTACTCCAAAGTTGGCACTTGAGGCTCCTCTGGTCAATGCCCTGGTCGAGATTGAAGAAGAGGAGAAAATTTACGAAGAACCTTCATCGTAAGGTGGAGATAATCAAGATGTCGGTGAACCAACTGGCGACTCTACAATCGGGTATATGGAATTTGAATATGAAGAATCTGATGAAGAAGAGGGTACCCAAGGGTATGCAAGTGGACAGTCATATGCTATTTTCACCCGCTCACAAGGAAAAGAATCGAAGTTGCTGCCAGGATACAAAAAGAGAAGGTTGTGTCAAACACGCCTCTAACCATTTCTAAAAGAGGTAATCCTCTTCCTAGTCAACCTCCTAAAGGCTCTTTTCCTCCCATCTCTCCTCCAAATCAGCCTTATTATGTTTCCATAAAGACTGTAACCATACCACTGCCATCACGAAATGAAGGACTCATTCCTTCATCAACGCAGCCCTTGGTCGCATTCAACATAGTCGATCATGCTAAAAAGACCAAGATTCAAATGTCTGAAGTTGAATATCTTCAGTCTAACCCCGAGAAACTTGTAAGATTAACCGAATACATCTGAAGCCAAGATGCCATCCCCTCTCCTGTCTCCCCAAAAGGAATCCTTTCCACTCTTGCATCTCGCATAAATGTTGCCTCGACTTCCGTGTTAGGTAAAATTGAACCTTTTTATCTCTCCCTCCTAATCAATGGTCACAAACTAAGAAACTACATAATTGATTCTGAGGCTTTTGATAATTTCATGCCGGCGAAGGTCGCTCATGCTTTGGGCCTCACTCTTACTAAGCCTTTTGGCAGATGTTACTCCATGGAAACCAAATAGGTTCCATTAATTGGTCAAATCAAAGATGCACGGTTTACATTTGCAGCGGCGTTCCTAGAGAAAGGGTAAAGATGACCATCTTCGTTGCTGAAATCCTAGCAACATATTGAATTCTACTAGGGAGAAGCTTTTCAGAGAGAAGTTGGTGGAGAGATTCATATGGACTGGTCCAAAGCTAGAATCCCCGTCAAGGGTGTTATGTAGACATTGGAGCACGAACCACAAAGAAGTACACAGTCACCAATTATGATGACCCCAAAGCCCAAATCCTCTTCGAATCATCGGGGATGGGGAGCTACTTCTTATCCACTTGAAGTCGATAAAATGGATGTTCTCATCCAAGAGGAGGACCTTAACAAGATATGGACACTACGGTTTGACGGTAGTTGTGCAACGAGTGGATGTGGCAATTGGAGCTATCCTGATATCTTACGAAGATGAGATTTTCCTCTTTCTTTCAAATTGTAGTTTTTCAATACAAACAATATTGATGAGTATGAATCATTGTTACTCGGTATGCAAGCTGCAAAGAAAGAGGAATCAAGAACCTAAAAGTACAAGAGTGACACTTGGAATCGATCGTCAACCGGAGGTAAAGGGGTGTACAGTAAAAATGACATACTCGGACACTACGAACACGGTATGGGACAACATTGAGGAATTTGACGCTTTCTCAATAAAAGTCGTTCCAAGAGCTCAAAATGACATGGCTGATTCATTGGCCATCTCAGCATCTCTTATGCTCCCTCACCCAGGGTTGAAAATAGACACATATACCATTGAGGTAGTCTTCCGCCCAAGCATGCCCGGATAATTCTCAAAGACCTTTGGCGGTATTCAACGATGAAAATCAGCTTATTGCCTTTCTAGAAAGTAGAAAATTTCAATGAGCTTCATTTTGAAGGATCTACTTCTACATGCCGTGAATCATCATCTTGATCAATGAGCGAATCGAAAAGAAGGTGATGGCATATGCCAACTCGGGAAATAAAATTACAAAGGGTTTAGTCTCTCTGGAATGATTGTTTGAAAAACATGATCATTTTGTCAAGAAGTGACAAGATGATCCTAACTCCTCTCTAGAGGCTGAATCAATCAACACCGGGCTTGTAGAAGATCCGTAGTTTGTGAACATCGGGAAATGTTGTACACCTGAAGAAAAGCGGAAGTTTGTCAAATTGCTGAAGAAATATATGGACATATTGGCATGGTCTTATGTCGATCTAAAGTCTTTCAAGCTGAAGGACATCCAACATGACATCTCGTTAAAGGATGATGTCAAACCCTTTCGCCAGAAATAGAGACATTACAATCCTAAGATCTCGGGCACCATCCAGGAAGAAATACATAAAATGTTAGATGCGAGAATCATCTTTCCTATCCATCACAGTACCTGGGTCACAAACATCGTGCCCATATGAAATAAGAATGGCGAGATACGCATATGCATAGATTTTGTAATCTAAATCAAAGGCGTCCATAAGGACAACTACCCATTGCCCATAATGGATCGGGTTTTGCGGTAGTAACTAGTTCGAGAGATGTTGTCCATGCTTAATGGATTTTGGGCTATAATCGGATAAAGTATCACTGAACACCAATTCAAAACAGCGTTCACTACTCCCTGGGCACATTCACCTACAACAGGATGCCTTTTGGCTTGACCAATGTTGGTGCCACCTTTCAATGTGAGCAATGGACTTTGCATTCAAGGGTATGATGGGAAGGTCATCATAGTTTATTTGGATGACTTAACTGTGTTCTCAAAAAGTGAAGTGATCATTGTGATCATTTAGAGCAAGTATTGATTAGATGCCAAGAACACGGATTTCCTAAATCCAAAAAATTCTATTTTCGGGGTCACTGAAGGAAATTTGTTGGGACACGTTGTCAGCAAGGAAGGAAAAAGATAGATTTCAAAAGGGTTAAGGATATTAAGAGCCTTACCTTACCCACAAGCAAGACCGGTGTTCACTCCTTCTTCGGAAAGGTGAATTTTCTTAGATGCTTTGTTCCTGACTTACTGAAAAGACTCGTCACATATCAAATATGATGAAAGGGTCACAAACTTTCTGGTGGAGAGAAGAAGGAAAGGCATCATTCGAGGATATAAAATCCTCCGTTTCCCATGCACCCGTCCTAGTATGTCCCGACTTCTCCAAGGATTTTATCATGTATAGTTATACATTTGTGCATCTTTTGTATCAGCCATCTTAATGCAAAAGAACTTTGAAGAAGTTGAATCCCAATCGCCTTCATGAGCTCCCCTCTCAAGCCTCATGAATTGAAGATGTCTCGATTAGAAAAACATGCCTTTACGGTGGTCAAATCAGTCAAGAACTTCCTGTACTACATCCTAAACTCTCATATAGGTAAGCGCTGGTTCACGACACGGCGATTAAGTCTATCCTAACTCAACAGGAGTTAGGGGAGTTTATGAGGGAATTGGATTGCGAAGGTCCGGAGTATGATCTGGACATAAAACCAACCAAGCTGGTAAGAGGCAAGGGGCCTATGTCGACTTATGGCTGAAAAATAAAGATTCGAGAGGTCCCTAAAGAGAAAGATGATTGCATCGATGGAGCGCAGCCAGCTAGAGAAATTTGATTCTCTACCTATGGTTTTATTCGTTGCGGCTTTAGAGAGACGAATGGTATTCGACATTGCTTTCTTTCTCACTTACGGTGAGTTCCCAACTCATCTAAATTCAAAGGAAAAGCATCTTTGTGAAGCTTAGGGAAGCCGAGATATGTCATATGGGATGAAGGTTTATACAAGCATGGTATTGTGGCATCTTCTTATGATGCGTTGACAAACCACGAAAAATCAAATTGCTTGAAAATTTTCATGACTCGGTGCGGCGGTCATTTCTCCTCATCTGTAACAAAGACATAAGATCATCCGGGCCAGGTATTACGGCCAACACTATTTCAAGATATAGCCATCATTTGCTAGCAAATATGAGCTCTTCGTCAATAGTTTGCTAGCAAACCAAAATGGCTGCTTTTCCCCTCGAGCCCGTCATTATTGAAGAACCATTCAAGAAATGGGAAATGACTTTATCAAAGCACTACATCCCCAATCAAGTGTCGAGACATAGTTATGTCCTAACAGATAATAGACTACTTCACCAAATGGGTGGAGGCCATACTGTAAGAATGCCACCTCTGAAGTTGTTTGCAACTTCATCAAAGAAAATATCATCATGAGGTTTGGCATCCCACACAAGATCGTTGCTGATAATGCTTCCAACTTCTCCTCACGGAAGTTATCAGTTTTTGCTATGAATATGAGATAACCTTGGCCCATGCCTAGGATTATTACCCCGGGAAATGGTCGGGTAGAATCCAAAAAGAATAAGAACCTAGTGACCATCATACGGAAGCTAGTCGATGAGAATCAGCGGTCCTGGCACAAGTCATTGTATGATGCTTTGTGGGTAGACTAGTATTACTCCGAAGAGATCTTTTGGTATGTCACCTTTTCAAGTGTTATATGGAATCGACGTTGAGCTCCCCATTTCTGCGGAACTCCCTGCTCTACGCTTGGCACGAGCGATCGAGGATGAGACTTTCCAAAATTCTCTAGAAAAGAGGGTCATGTATCTAATAGAACTTGAAGAAAAAAGAGTAAGGGCGGTTGACAGGATCACCGAACATCAGAATCAAGTCAAGAGACTTTTCAATAAAAAGGCTAAGTAGAAGAATTTCCAGGTGGGAGATCTCGTCCTTTTATGGGACAAGCGAAGAGAGCCAAAGGGCATGCACAGGAAATTCGACTCTCTTTGGAGAGGTCCTTTCAAGATCAAGCGGTAAATGGAGAGAATAGATTCTATCTCTCATATTTGGATGGAACTAAGCTCCCGCTCCCCTATAGTGGCAAACATCTCAAAATATTCGGGAAGTAGAGCTTGCTCTCTTCTTTGTCTGATTGCTTTAGTTATGTGTTTGTTTTTTTCCGTGTGTTTGCTTTTGTTGGTTGTGTTTTTCCTTTCTTTTCATCTCCCTTGTTTTTGACTCTCATTGGCCAATGGATAGGCACATGTTGATCTAGAGTTCTCTACCCTTAAGCTTCACTCAAAGTTAGTCCCCAGAAAGAGCCAGTTGTTATCCTATAAAATTGAAAAGGGCAATTTTGTAGGTAACCATACCAAAATTTCCATTTTGGTCCCCTTTGAGGTCTCTTAAACGTTCGAATGGCATAAAATCCCTTTCCGGAAAATCTAGTTTTTAGAACTTGGTCATTTTCAACCTTTTTGGGTTGGGTGCAATTTTCTTTCACGTTACATCAACCAAAATTATGCCCCTCTATTCCTTTGGCACATTCTATTAAGTGTCAACATTCCAAATGTTGTGCCTCTTAATGTTGCGCCTGTCAAAGGTGCGCCAAGGCACATACACCAACTTGTTAACACTCCAAATGTTGCGCCCCTCAATGGTGTGCCAAGGTGCTAAAAACGCAGTGTTGACACTTCAAAAGTTGTCTTTATAGCGCAAAATTTTTTGTGTCAACATCTCCCTAAGTGCGCCATAGAAAAAGTTGGTGGCGCATTTATTACACCTTTTTCTATAAATAGGCATGTCTGACCTGTCATTTTCACAATTCAAAAAACGTGAAAAATTTATTCCTCTATACTTGTCAGCATTCCTGTCAGCCCTATGTGTTGCCATTTTTCACGTTCTGTGGATCCCACATCGTCTCCTTTATCGTTATATATTCCTGGTAAGTGGTCCTTTCTTTTCTTGTGGCTTTGTTGTGGTTTTTCTGTTGGTTTAGGTGATTAGGATTGTTAAAAATAACAATGAACCTAAGAAGATAATGTAATCCTAACCCGTTTTGCAAATCTAAATACTCAGCTCCAAAACCGTTCTCCGTCTACAAATCTCGAAGACCTCTACCACGAAACTGCTCAAAATTATTCCCTACTTTGCTAGATTTTTCCCTTGCCGTCAAAATCTGAGCCAAAGGATTAAAAACATTAAAATTTTACAAAATATCCTTGTATTTCCTTCGGCACAAGTTTAATTGTTGTTACATTAAACACAGTTGCACCATGGGCACACTATCCCTGCATGTGGCATAAGCCTTCTCATGCCTTGTAATAAACTGCAAAAAATTCCTTAGGCGCGGGCATAGGCGCAAGCACACCTACAGCTACAATAACATCTGAATGTTGTGCAAACCCTTCTCGCACCACGCAAGCTAAGCCCTTAGTGCACCTCACCTTAATGTTGCATCTACCACATATGCGCCAACAGCACACCCTGAGACCTTGCTACACCAAATAAATATACACCCAGTTAAAACACTTCATATGGCGCAAGCGCACATCCATTGACACTAACATTTGAATGTTGTGTGTAGTCTTTCTGAGCCCCGCGCCCCTTTTGACACTGTTTCCTCCCATGCAACACGTTCCTAAAGTGCGCCTTGCTTTTCTCGAGACCACGCTGACCTACGGTAGAGTTTGTGCCTTGCACCCAAAGACTCATAAATTGTTAACTTTTCATTCCGTAAGATTTAATGGATGACTTAATAGCTAACATGGCTCTTCTACAATGGACTTCCCCGATTCTTCTTGCGGAGATCAACACGGTGAACTCGAGATTCACACATGTCTTCATCGAGTAAGAATCCAACCAAGTCGAGGTAAAGCCAAGCTAACGAAGAATAAATGAAATATAAATACCAAAGGGTCGGGATGCAGATCCCTTGCAGAGTGTGACCTAGATATCAGAGATTCAAAACTCAGTCACATTGACATGGAGGACTTCTGGGCCAGAACCAAGAAGGTCACAGGCATCCCATGGATGGATAAATTGGTTGGCAGTGGTCTGCACTTTGCTGTAGGGATTCCCGTGAGCGCAATCAATAATGAGTTCATGATGTTGGTGGGCTGTTGTTACAATAAAGACACAAGATGTGTAGAAAATGAGAAGGGTGAGGTTATAATCAACCTCACTGCCCGGCATTTTGAGATCATGTTGGGTATCCCTCACCACCAACATTTTGTAGTGGTAAGCCAAGAGGACTACATGAAGATGTGGAATGAAAATGAAGATAAATGCATGTAGCTGATGAATGAGGTGTACCTCAAAAACAAGGTGGTAAGTAGGTGGCCAAGAGTCATTCATCGCGAGACTTTTCGAGAGGCCGAGGACACCATCACTTTCTGAGCGGGGTGTTTGGGCTTCCCGATGCCCATTACTTTCACAAGTGGATGCTCAGATATTTATAAACAATGAGCAAAAACGTTCATGATCAACATTTTGAATTGGGAGAGATTATCGGTAGCATGATCTCGGAAGCAGCTCCAACAACTTTCAACAAGCTGGGAAGTTCTATATGAACTCCTAAGTGGTATATGTTTCTGCCTCGAGAGAGCGACTAACAAGCATTGAGTCGGTATTGGGTATGGCCCTAGGTCAAAATATACGAGTATTATCCAGAGTTAAGATTGGAAAATAGCATAGCACAATTCAGAAAAATCAATGATGCCTTCTTTTACGGCGTCATCTACCTCTTGAGGCCCAATATGACTCACGTTCGAGACTACCAAAAGTGTGGTTACTACCACCTAGAAGTGAGGAGCGTTATTCACGTAATTCCCTACTTTCACCTATCTCAAAGCCTCCAACTTCTTGGGAGAGCCCACCAAGTTGCCAAGGTATGCGGGACCCAAGCTAATCTTATTAGAGCTGTCAGAACACTTATCACATACCATGAGAAGTGTTTGAAAATAAATAAGGTGGATCTCCATTCCCCCTCACGGTGGGCGAGTACACCTGCACTTCACACAACAAAGCCGGGAAATGTTTGCAGAGCTTGAATTTCTCAACTTAAAGCATAATTTCCTACGAGGCCAACCTTGATCCTCGTGATTTCCTTCCAGGGTAAATCTCTATCCAATTCACATGCATTATATCGAAGATACCTACATCGATCTATATCACGAAGTCGAGCTCGAGACAAAGGATCACTCCCTTTGGACCTGGCGAGAGATCATTCAATATGGTGTGGCCATTGTCCCAAAAGGCTTCAAGCAACATATCAAGAGGTTGATCGGGTTTATCTAGATACGAGATGGGGATAATTGGCCATTTTCTGAAATCGATAGAAACAAGGCACCTCAGTTATTGAGGAAAGGGTCAAAGGCACTCTTTAGCGCACCGAGAATTGGTGCAAGAAAAATAGTCTCATCTACCTTGGAGTAGACTTTACCACGTATCCTTTGGGTAATGCACCCACGAAGCCAAAGCACTTGCCTAAAGGCAAAGGAAAAGATAAATAGGGAGAGCGAAACACTTTGCTCACGAGGAAATTCCTGAGAGCCTCCTTCGATCGCGGAGGAGCGGGTAGTAAGCGATATATCCGTAAGAAGAAGAAGAAGTGGTAAGTGCTCCAAAATGGTACATACACTCGGGATATTTCCACTATTACAACTGTGAGGTTCCCATAATCCCCTCTCCACTCATCCTTCCTCTCCTCATGTCACTCGACCAACCACTCCTTTGGTTGTGTCTTCTCCACCGCCTTCTATCGTTCCCCTCCCTCTTCCTCCATCTTCTCTTCCCTCGCGGATTTGTCTCCCAAAGATTTCTTCCCTTATCTCACGCATCCCTTCCACCCCCACATTTTCCTCTCCTGCAGTGACTCCTACCCCCATGAGCATTGGATGGTTTTCTTCTTTCTCAATGCCACAATCCAGTATCTCGACACATTTATACTCGTGTCTCTCCGTGTGGTTGCTCCTTATTCCACCCTCGTTTCCTCTTCTTCCTCTAGTCCCACTCCCCTAAGTCCAGAATGGATCTCCAAACACCTGAGTCGAAGCAAGAGGAAAGTCCCTATTGCACCTAGGGACTTCTCCGTTATTCCAACTAAAGGGGCTAAGAAGCAAAAGGCTATAACCCGCTTCTCTCAAAGTGCTTCAGGTGAAAGAGTTATGGAGATTGCATACCCTGATCCCACAAAGGAGAAAAAAGATCTGTCTCCTACAGATTTTACAGTGACTAAGGTCACAATGGGAACTTCCTCAAAAATCCTGCAAGGAGAGGCCTTATCCACAGTGGATGCCCTTTGCAAAATGCTTAAAGAAGCAAAGGAAGAGAAGAGAATATTAAAAGAGCAAAACAAGCATCTTTTCCAAGCCCCGCAAAAGATGGGCAATGCACCTCATGTAGCTTCCACTGAAACTCCTAAAGCCCTTAGTTAGGAGAAGATAAATGAGTATGCCAAGATTTGTGAGCAAGGTGTAGTAGTGTCCTCCTGGAGAGAGAAGATCCTCAAAGATAGTGAGGAAGTGATTGCAAAGTTCACAGACCTGTATCAAAATATAGATCAAGCTAACATGGAACTCGAGGCAATAGCAGGAGCTATCTCTGAAGAGTTGGACCATGCCAGGTTACAACACGAGACATTCCAGAAGATGCTCAACTTCCCAATTAATGACTTAATTAAATTCGGTGTCTTTGATCACCCGAGAGCACCCAATAAAGTCCTTGCTACTTTATACTATCAGGTTGACCAAATGGAGTTTGTCTTGGAGAAAATAGACAAAATCAAGGAGGAAGCCTTGGATGCAATGCATCAAATGGAGCAGATCATCTTAAGTATGTCTCCAGGTTTGGTCACCCCATCATATACCTTGAGGAAGAAAGATGACACTATTCAATTTTTCAAAGGAATCGTGTCGTAGGGTTTAGAGTCAAAGGCCACTTTTGATATAGAATCTATCAACAACCTTCTGGCCTCTGCCGCAACTTTGTTGGATACCTGATGGAGGTAGGTAATGAATACTTCAAACTCCCGAGAAGACTCATAGATGAGCAGGAGACTTGCAAGTCATCGGGATCACACCAAGCGTCCCGCTCAGGGATCAACTTCAAATGATGGTCAGCAAGTTCATGGAGTATCGAGCTCAATTTCACATTTCCTCTCCTGAGCAGAAGCAGGGCACTCCTTTCAAGCCAAGGGATGACAACGAATAGGCTCCTTCCTCCCGCGATTTATCCCATTTTTGTAAAATATTTAAAAGAATTTTGCATGCAGATGATGACATCATCCATGTTGCATCATGGGATGTTGTTATCCACAAAATTGCCCCAAAGTCAATTTTGACTTTTAAATATTTTGTAGATATTTTGTAAATAGTTGTTGGCTCCTTTTTGTCTTCTTTCTCCTTCTCCTTCTATAAATACCGGAATGCTTGTTGTATTCCGTGTGAGCAAACTTGTATGAAAAATAGAGTGAAGAGAGAAAGACTTTGAGCCTTCTTGTAACAGAACATTATTAATACAAAATTGAGACTTTGTGTTGAATTCCTGTGTTACGTGTTAGATCTTTCTTAGGTTAGATTTGCATACTATTTCTCGTTAGATTCACCTATGCTTTGTCATTTTTATCGAGTATTGCTTTGTTTGTTTATGTGAGTAAGTTTGGCTCATGCATTACTACCAACCTAAAACATAAACCCTCTGACCTTTCTACTTTGGAATTCATTTATTTTCTCCCTTCGAGATCCACCTTTTTCCATTCCTTCCTTCATTCCTTTACTCGTTCTTCATCGTAACTATTTCCACCAGGATGAGATTCCAAACCCACTTGAAGGCGAGAATCTTGCAAGACTTGCACAAATTCCTGCTGGTAGAATAGCAATAAACTAGTTTCGCTTTGTTGTCTCAAAGAGGGGCTATGCCTTGCACACTGTTGGTCCAATGTCTATCCATAGATCTGCCCCACCCGACAAATTTTGGACCAACAGGTTGTAATCTCGAACCCCACATTGATTTTAAACTTTTTCTTCCCTCCCTCTCAACTACCTCATTGTCGGGGTAGTAATTTTTTTGTTCTTGGTTTTCAAACTCCCCGCCTTTTCTATGCCACATGTCACAATTTTGTGACCTCTCCACCAAAAATATTTCTGCGGATGTGAGACTCCGGGGATTAGTTTCTTTTAAATATTTTTGGGTCCACTCTTTATAAATGGTTGTGGTTTTTATATGGGAGGAAAATATATAATATATATGTTCAGAATATACATTATTTTGGGTCCATTTTTAGGGTATGGTTTTTAACATAAAAAGGAAAATGGTGTGTGTGTGTGTGTGTGTGTGTGTGTGTGTGTGTGTGTGTGTGTGTGTGTGTGTGTGTGTGTGTGTGTGTGTGTGTGTGTGTGTGTGTGTGTGTGTGTGTGTGTGTGTGTGTGTGTGTGTGTGTATGTGCAAGCGGTTAAAAGGGGTTATTATATATATGCAAATACATAAGGAGAAATAGAAGATATAGAAAATAGAGATCCGACTCAAAATATATAGAGAGAAGAAAAGATAAAGAGAGGAGAAGAAAAGTGCAACAACATAGAAATAGAAAGAGGGAAAATATAGAGAAAGAAATATACAAAGCAAAAGAGCTCGTGAAAGAGAAAAGTTTTGTAAGAAAGAAAAAAAAAAGAAAATTGGACACAAGAAGTAAAATAGAATGGAAATAAAGCAACAAATCCATGAATATATGAAGTTATTCGAATTAATATAATATATATTTTGTGTGTGTGTGTTTTATTTGTGTTTTTGGTTGTGTCTTTCCCTTATTGGTTGCATTTGGCACTACATTTACCAACATTTTTATATCAAAGCAAACAAAATTCTCATTACAAAAGTGGGTTTGAGTTTTTATTTTCTCGGGTTGAGTTATGATGGATTCCAACAAAGAACTCTTGGAAACAACCCCAATATTTGATGGGAAGAGATATGACATTTAGTTCATTAAAATGAATACATTGTTATCCTGTCAAAATCTATGGAACTGGTTGTGAGAGGATATACAAAGATACTAGACCAGGGATGATTTCAATGCATTGACACAAGCACGAAGAATGCTTTAAAGAAAAATAGAAGAATGGATGCAAAACCTTTTAGCTCCATCCAGATTGCAATCACGATTTAGTTTTCCAATGATAAAAACAACTACAAATTTCAAAAAAGCTTGGGATTCCCTGCAGAATGCTTATCAAGGTAGTGATAAACTAAAAGTTGTAAGATTGCATATACTTAGGAAAGATTTTGAAACTCTTCTCATGAAAGACTCAGAGTCTATAAATGAATTCTTTACAAGGACTATGACCATTTTCAATCAGATGAGGAAAAATGGTGATGTGGTAGAAGAGAATAGAATCATAGAGAAGGTATTGAGAAGCCTTCTAGTCAAATTTGACCCAGTTGTGGTAGCCATAGAAGAGTCTAAGAACTTAAAACAAATGATTTTTGATGATGATGGGTTCTTTACAAACCCATGAACAAAGGAAGAGTAGATCAACCAGCTCCTCCAATGAAAAATCCTTAAAAAAATACAAATGTTAGAGGTAGGGGAGAGGAGCATAAAACAAAGGAATTATTAGCAACCAACAAGAAGGTGGAATTCAAAACCACTATCAAGATTCATTTACAAGAGGAAGAGTAAAGGAAGGAGCAACAACACTTCCATAGGTAGTTCTTCTCAAGGTTGATAAATCAAATGTACAATGTTATTACTTGTAAGAATTTTGGGAACTATGCCGTGAATGCAAAAGAAAGAGTATGATATGATAAATCTTAATCATAATGCAAGACAAAATGAGGAAATGGGTGGATCTTTATTTTTAACTTGCAATTTAGGTGAGAAAGGAAGAAAGCAAGTTTGGTATTTGGATAGTGCATGTAGCAATCATATGTGTGGAAATAAAGAGATGTTCGATTAATATAGATGAAAAAATCAGATCTGATTTGAAGATGGGAACAAACAATAAAGTTCTTGAGAAGGCACAATATCCATTCTCACCAAGAAAGGAGACAAAAATCATATACATAATGTTTCATATGTGCCAAGATTGAATTATAATCTTATTAGTATTTGGTAGCTTGTCTAAAATGGATATAAGGTGAAGTTTGAGAATGGAGAATGTGTTTTATATGAAAAAGGTGGAAGCAATAAGATGATTGTAATTGTGCAAATGACACAAAATAGAAAGTTTCCTTGAGGAGATAAAGTGTAGTAATGCTTGGCCCAAAAGCGTTCAAAACAATAGCCATTGATCTATCCACTATATGGCATCTCGGTATGGGAATTTGAGTTATGGTGGATTGCATGTTCTTTATCAAATAAAATGGTTAGAGAACTACCTCCTATTGAACAACTGGAGACAAGGTTTTGAGGCATGCATATTTGGGAAGCAACATTGAAATTATTTTCCCTTAGGTAAATCATGGAGAGCAAGCTCACCACTTTAGCTTATACATTCATATTTATGTAGTCCCATTAAAACTCCCTCCATGTCTAAAAGTTTATATTTGATTTTTATTGATGAATTGAGCGGAAGGACATTGATTTATTTTTTTAAAATAAATCGAGTAGCATTTAAGGTATTCAAATGCAGTTTAAGGCCATGGTTGAGAAGCATAAAGTGGCCATTATTTAAAAACATTGAGAACTAATAAAGGAGGAGATTATATATCAAATGATTTTTAAACTTCAGTAAAGAGCACGAGATTAAGAAGCAATTCACGACAAGGTATACACCTCAAAGAAAATCATATAGCTAAGAGGAATAATATAACCATTCAAGAAATGGAAAAGAGCATGTTGAAAGCAAGAGGATTGTCAGATGAATTCTAGGTAGAATAAGTTGGGACAACAATAGTATATCTACTAAATAGATGTCCTACAAAGAGTGTGAGGAACAAAATACCTCAAGAAGCATGGAGTGGAAGAAAACCAAGTGTTGAACTCTTGAGATTTTTGGATGTGTGTAATATGCACATGTACTAAAGAAAAGAAGAACAAAATGGGATAACAGAGGAGAGAAGTGCATTTTCATTGGATATAGTGAGCAATCAAAAGCTTACAGATTATATAATCTAGTTACTAAGGAGCTGATAATCAACAAAGATGTTTAATTCATTGAGAAAGCATCTTGGGAAGATGTACAAAAGTGGAGCAGCCACAAGAAAATACAAATGTGCCTATCATTACGCCCCGAACCAACGAAGGAAGAGAAAACGATGTACCAAGTTGGACACCCATTTCATAAAGGGGTGAATCTTCAAATGACAACATCCAAAAAAGAATGCAAGGACCAACTAATGAAGCATCTTCATCATCATTAGACTCATTACAACAACAAGGAAGAATGAGGAATGTACAAGAGATCTATGATCAGTTAAGGTATGAATAAAATGAAGATGAAATGATTAATTTTTCTTTATTTTCACAAGTTGATCCAATTTATTATGAAGAAAAAATTAAAGATAATAAATGGTGTGAAGAAATGGATGAAGAAATGCATGCAATTGAAAATAATTAGACATGGGAGCTAGTAGATATTCCTGAAGGAAAACAAGTCATTGGATTCAAGTGGTTTTATAAAACCAAAACTACTCCCGAGAAGGCAACATTGAAAGGCATAAGGAAAGATTAGTTGTCAAAGGCTACAAAAAAATCCTAGACATGATTATAATGAGAAATTTTCTCCAATAGTAAGGTTAGAGACTATGAGAAAAATTATTCCTAAAGCTTCTTATCGAAATGGAAGGTCCATCAAATGGATGTAAAGTCATCTTTTCTGAATGGAGTGCTAGAAGAAGAAGTGTATGTGGGCCAACCACCTAGTTATGAAATCCTAGGGCATGAAAGAAAAGTGTACAAGCTAAAAAGAGATTTGTATGGTTTGAAACAAGCACCAAGAGCTTGGTATAGTATGATAGATTCCTATTTGATAAGTAATGGCTTTAGCAAAAGCAGTAGTGAGCCCACACTCTACATCAAAGAAAACAATGGTGAGATTTTAATTGTTTTTTTTGTATGTAGATGATCTATTTTTACTAGAAATTCAGATAAAGAAATTGATCAATTTAAATCAGCCATGAAGGAGGAGTTTGAGATGACTTATTTGGGATTGGTTAAGTATTTTATTAGCATTAAGGTCAACAAAATAGAGCATGGCATATTTTTCTCTCAAGAAAAGTATGCAAAAGAAGTTTTACAAATATTTAGAATGTTTGTCAACAAACCAACATCAACACAAACTAAATTAAGTCTGAAATTGACCAAAGAAGATTGCAAAAGTAATGTGGATTCTACAAGGTAAAAAATCATGGTACGAAGCTTAATGTACTTAACTTCTATAAGACTAGATATAATGTATGCAGTTAGTTTAATTTCCATATTTATGGAGACACTAAAAGAGTCCCATCAGCAAAAAGGCAAGCGTATTTTGAGGTATGTGAATGGAACAAGAAATTATGGAATTCTATATGCTACTAATAATGATTTTAAATTAGTTGGATATACAAATAGTGATTGGGAAGGTAGTCTAGATGATATAAAGATAACATATGGATATGTGTTTAATGTTGGATTAGGAGCCATTTCATGGGCTTCAAAGAAATAATTTGTATTTTCTTTTTCTTTGTAGAAGCGAGTATATTGTAGAGCAAACTTAGCAACTTGTTAGATGATATGGTTGAAGATAATCCTCTCGGAGTTTGGAGGAGGTTCTGTTATTTTTGTGATAATCTGCCTTCTATTGGATTTTCAAAAAATCCATTTTTCATGGCGAAAGCTAGCATATTGCAATCGGGGATCACTTTATTTGTGAATTGTTGGAGAAAGAAGAAATTGAGCTAAAATTTTGTAGGTTAGAGCATAATCTAGCTGACATTTTTTCCAAACCTCTGTCAAAAGAAAGGTTTGAGAATTTGAGGACAAATTTGGAAGTCATAAATGGACCGTCCCTTTTGAGCGATTAATTTCTTGTTTGGTTCGAAATTAGGGGAGTTTCAAAAATTAATTGAGGTATGTAATATTGAGCCCCACGCAGATTTTAAACTTTTGCTTCCCTCCCTCTCAACTACCTTGTTTTTGGGGTATTGATTGTTTTTCTTTGTTGGTTTTCAAAATCCCTCCCTTTTCCATGCCAAACATCACAATTTTGTGACCTCTCCACCAAAATCTTTCCGTGGACGTGAGACACCCAGGAGTAGTTGCTTTTAAATATTTTTTGTGTATACCCTTTATAAATGGCCATGGTTTTTTTATATAGGGCCCAATATATTTTAATATATATGTTGAAGTATATTTTTGTGGCATGGTTTTGAGAGAAAAAGGAAAAGAGTGTGTGTGTGTGGGGGCAACGGTTAAAAAGGGTTATTATTATTTTATATATATATATATATGTAGTATCATAAGGAGAAATAGAAAATAGAGAAAATAGATAGCCGCGGCTCAGAATATACGAGAGAGAAGAAAATAAAAAGAGAAAGGAGAAGAAAAGTGCAATAGCATAAAAATGGAAACGATGGAAAATACAGAGAAAGAAAAATACAAAGCAACAACTCATGAAAGAGAGAATTTTGTAAGAAGAGAAATAGAAGATTGGACACAAGAAGAGAAATAGAAATAAAACAGAGCATTAGCTCTATGAATGTATGAATTTATTTGAATTCATATAATATATATTTTATGTGTGTGTGTTTTATTTGTGTTTCTAGTTGTGTATTTCCATTACTTGGTGGCATTTGGCACTATTTTTTTCAAAACATGTCAAAGAGGATACTTCAAATTTGAACAATACCAAATAAAAATTGAGTAAATAATCATTAAATAAACATTATTGTGAAATCCTGGTTGCATTTAATTTCAAAGCAAAAATTAGTGGGCATCTCAACCATTAACGACCATTTTTTATTTAAAAGCTGGTATGTATCTATGCGTAAAAGATAAGTGATTTGAATTATGAATCCAAACAAATTAGGCAAATGAGGAATAATTGTGTTAGATTAGTTTTGATAATTAGTACCTACCATCATCAGGATCACGAAGCGAGAAAAATTAAAACTAGTCCTACTAATTAGTACCTACCATTTCAGATCCAATTAAATACTAAATATTATTTTTAATTTGTTTCATGTCCACCCTCCCATTCAAATAGAGATACTTATTTAACACATCCCCATGTATGTTCTCTTATGAGATCCACATTCTTTTCCAGAGAGCCCAAGAGTTGGGGCTTGCACTAGTCTCATCACAAACACCATCAAGATTATTGAGAGAAGTCTGATAAGTAGGAAAATCCTCTTACTGTAATCATATCCCCAACAAGTCATACAAGGTAACATGATGCAACCCCATGATTCTTTATAATATGATGCAACCCCCAGGATTCCATCATAATATCATCCTCCATAATTAGTCTAGTAGAAGGAGTTGTGAAAGAATTTTTAGCATTGTATACATTTTTGAACTCTTGAGATTGAGGAAGGTTTTAGAAAGCTTTAAGGTTTGTACATTCCATCCACTTCCAAAAAAATTTAGAAGTCATGAAATATTTTAATTCCTTTCTTAAACCAAAGGAGGGTAGAGCAACCCCTTGTCAAATCATGGATCTTGTCATTATATTTCAGATTTGATGAAATTGATTTGTAGAAGCTTGGCACCTAATGTCAAAGGAAGAGAAGTGTAGTGTCCCCCGGTTCTTGCTCCTTTACATAGAGATAAATTGGAGATAGATTCATGTTTGAGAAGCTTATCAACTTGAACGCCTTCAATGACCTTTCTAAGTGTATCCGAGTTATCAACTTGAAAAATCATTAAAAATTATTATCAAACTACGATGTGTGTGTGTGTGTAAAAGATTAATAAAAATAAATATAAATTTATGAATAAGAAAGATAAACAAATATCCAAGTTATCAACTTGAAATATCATTAAAAATTATTATCGAGCCATCGATACATACATATATATACATACATATATTAGAGTAACAAAAATAAATATAAATGGATTTAATCAAATAGATAAAAAAATAAAACAAGTAATAATTTTGGAGGGTGTTATTGGAGGGGTTAAATGGAGGTTTTTGGATTTTGGCTACTCAATATATAGATGGAATTTGGACAACAATTAACAATGATTGAAGAAATTGATAGAAGAGTGGACAATTTTCTTAAAATAAAGAGAGTTTCAACCTTGATTTAGGGACATGTAGAAAGAGGAAAGGGATATGGAGCATCAAAGGATGAGAGCTAAACATATTTAAAAATCATAATAGAGAAGATATGAACTGACTTTAAGATTAGCATTTAGCAATCAAATTCTTTTGGTGCATACAAATAAAAATGAAAGCTTTTAGCCTTTAACATAAAATATATGCGTAAGGAATATAGATATTTTTTTGCATATATAAAGCCTGTTTGGAAAAAGATGAAATAAGAAGAACCATTTTCAAAACCAAAACTAATAATTTGTAGTACTTTAGAGTAGAGATATCTATATCCATAGAATTTAATTTTTCTTAATTTATGAAATAAAAACCAAAATTTTTTAGGAGGAAACCATTAACTAAAACATATAAAAAGATAATAAAATTTGTTAGCATTAACTCAACCCAAAATATGAGAAAGTATGTGGGTATGTTTTTTAGTTAATTATAAAAATTAAGATTAGATGACCTCGGGCGAAATCTGGATCAGTCCTCAATATATACTATAACATAACTATAGGAACAAGAAATTAATACATTGACTTGCACTACCCTACTATGAGTTATAAATGCAAATAGTTACAACCTAATGTTAGCAATGGCCGAGGGAGCCAACCACGATATGATTTATAAATGCAAATAGCTACAGAGACAAAATAGTAGACATGTCGGATAAAGTTTGTCTTTGTGAAACTATGGATGCACATATTGCAGTGGAAAACTTAAGTGCCATCTACATCAAAAGAGGTTTGTATTGAAAAATAAGAAGAGATTGTTAGTTAAGAAAAATAAAATTAATGGACATCTTGTGTGAAATTAATAGAGGGTTGTACTCTCGAACCCCATGCAGATTTTAAACTTTTTCTTCCCTCCCTCTCAACTACCTTGTTATCGGGGTAGTAATTGTTTTTGTTGTTGGTTTTCAAACTCACCGCCTTTTTCTATGCCACCCGTCACAATCCCGTGACCTCTCCACCAAAATCTTTCTCACGAATGTGAGACTCCACAGGATTTTCTTTTAAATATGTTTTGGGTCCACTCTTTATAAATGGTTGTGGTTTTTTTATATGGGGGAATATATAATATATATCTTAATATATATTATTTCGGGTCAGTTTTAGGGCATGGTTTTAACCAAAAAAAAGGAAAAGAGTTAAAAATGGGTTATTATATATACGCAACAACATAAGGAGAAATAAAAGATAGAGAAACTAGAGAGCCACAACTCAAAATATACATAGAGAAGAAAAGAAAAAGAGACAGGAGAAAAAAGTGCAGCAACACGAAATAGAAAAGAGGGAAAATACAAAGAAAGAAAAATACATAGCGGTAGCTTGTGAAAGAGAAAAATTTTGTAAGAAAGAGAAAAAGAAAATTGGACACAAGAAGATAAACATAACGAAAATAGAGCAACAAATGCGTGAATGTATGAAGTTATTCGAATTAATATAATATATATATTTTGTGTGTGTTTTATTTGTGTTTCGGTGTGTCTTTCCCTTACTGGTTGCATTTGGCACTAAATTTGCCAACATTTTTATATCGAGCAAACAAAATGCTCATTACAAAAGTGGGTTTGAGTTTTTATTTTCTAGGTTGAGTTGTAATGGATTCCAACAATAGTTCTCTTGAAACAACCCCAATATTTGATGGGAAGAGCTATGACATTTAGTGAATTAAAATGAATACATTATTATCCTCTCAAGAGCTATGGGAATTGGTTGTCGGAGGCTCTATAAAGGTAGCATACCGGGGTTGATTTCAATGCATTGACACAAGCATGAATACTTTGAAGGAAAAATAGAAAAATGGATACAAAATCTTTTAGTTGCATCCATAATGTAGTCACTTATTTAGTTTTTCCAAGGATAAAAACAACTACAAATTCCAAAAATGCTTGGATACCTGTGAGAATGCTTATCAAGGTAGTGATAAAGTAAAACTTTTAAGATTGCATATACTTAAGAGAGAGTTTGAAACTCTTCTCATGAAAGACTCAGTCCGTAAATGACTTCTTTGAGGACTATGACCATTTTCAATCATATGAGAAAAAATGGTGATGTGGTAGAAGAGCATAAAATCCTAAAGAAGGTATTGAGAAGCCTTCCAGTCAAATTTGACCCGAGTTTTCGTAGCCATATAAGATTCTAAGGACTTAAAAAAATGTTTTTGATGAGTTGTGGGTTCTTTACAAACCCATGAACATAGGATGAGTAGATCAGCTAGCTCCTCTAATGAACAATCCTTAAAAATACAAATGTTAGAGGGGGGGAGAGGAGTGCATCAAACAAAGGAATATTTAGCAACCAACAAGAATGTGTAATTCAAAATCACTATCAAGATCCATAGACAAAAAGGAAGAGGTACAGAAGGAGTATGACACTTCCATAGGTAGTTCTTCTCAAAGGTATGATAAATCAAATGTGCAATGTTATTATTGTAAGAAGTTTGGGAACTATGCCAAAGAATGCAAAAAGAAAGAGTATGATATGAGAAATCATTATCATAATACAAGCTTCTCTAATGTAAAATAATTTGAACCGAAAAGAAGGAAATGGGTGGAGCTTTCCTTTTAACTTGAAATTTAGGCTGAGAGGAAGAAAGCAAGTTTGGTATTTGGATAGTGCATGCAGCAATCATACGTGTGGAAATAAAGAGATGTTCAGATAATATAGATGAAGTAATTAGATCTGATTCGAAGATGGGAGCAGACAATAAAGTTCTGAGATGGGTAAAGGCACAATATCCATTCTCACAAGAAATGAGACAAAAATTATATACATAATGTTTTCTATATGCCAAGATTGAAGTATAATCTTATTAGTATTTGGCAGCTTGTCTAAAATGGATATAAGGTGAAGTTTGAGAATGGAGAATGTGTTTTATATGAAAAATGTGGAAGTAACAAGATGATTGAAGTTGTGTAGATGAAGCAAAATAGAATGTTTCCCTTGAGGATGTAGAGTGTAGTAGCGAGGCCCAAAAGCATTCAAAACAATAGCCATTGATCAATCCACTCTATGGCATCTAAGGTATGGGAATTTGAGTTGGGGTGGATTGCATGTTCTTTACTAAAATAAAATGGTTAGAGGACTGCCTCCTATCGAACAACCAAACAAGGTTTTGAGGCATGAAAATTTGGGAAGAAACATTGAAATTATTTTTCCTTTGGTAAATCATGGAGAGCAAGCTCACCACTTGAGCTTATACGTTCAGATTTTTGTAGTCCCATTAAAACTCCCTCCATGTCTAAAAGTTTATATTTCAATACTTTTATTGCTGAATTGAGGGTTGGTGTAAATAATTTAATTACACCAAATAAGCTCATTATAGCAAATTGTTATATTTGTTTTAATTAGTTCTAACTCTCGGAGCTTGTTGAGATTCTCTCCACTCCTTGTGTGGAATTAGTTATCTCCTAATTAGCTTGACATTCCTATTATTTAGGAATGTCAAACTATCTATTCTCCCTATTTAATGAATCTCCTAGATGGTGGAGATATCAGAGATTAATTATATTTCTTTGTTTCTCCTAAGTGCTGCATTAATTTATTTATCCCATTAATTTATTTTGTGCTCGATCTTCCTGCACTAGATCTGGTTATTGGATTTTTCATGGTATCAGAGCTTGTATTGTTGTAGGAGAGCTGAGTCTTTGTTGGTTTATTCCTCCACACCGATTTGTGTTGAGTTCGGGTCTTGTTGAGCCGTTTGTTCCCTTTCTGCTGCAAATTTTTGGTTGATCACGGTTTACTGTTGGAGTCGTTTTGCCTCCCTGCTCACCATTTTCTCCTCCAACCTCACAGACTGTTCCTTTCCCTCATGGACACATCTTCTTTGTGCCTCTCTACCTCCTTTCATTTATGCATTGGGTTCTTTTGGTGCTGCGTGCGCATGTGTATGGTTTGGCAAGGTTGACGCCTTGCTCCAATCATTCACCTTTCTGACGTGCTCTGCGGTTGGTGCTTTCACTCCACCTATGTGCGCTGGGATAATCTTCCACCTTGCTATGTGGACCTGCTACAAGGATCAGCGACCTTCTTCAGTTTTAATTAATTTTTGCTGCGGTTTGTTGCGTTTCTTGCTGCAGTTTTCTCCTCTCCAAACGTCTTTGGCATTTTTTGGCACATCCTAGGTTCTCTTCGCCAAATTAAACTGAAAGCAGAGTGAATTCCGAATTCAAATAATTTTTTTGGAGTGCGTTTGCTGTGCATTTTGGTGCATCATTTGTTGTTGTGTGTTGGGATTGCTCTTTCCTATGCAGTCCCTTCTGCAACTCCATAGAGACTCAAGGGAACAAACATTAGTAAGTCTTTATCTGATTTTGCCGTGAATACATGCACAACCGTTTCTAATTGGTGCATTTTAAAAAAAAAAAAAAAAACTATAGTATTAATTTTTAATTTTTCTATAGTTTGTTATTAAAAATTGCATTATGGGGGGAAATTAATGCTTTTGAGGCCAATTAATACTTTGTTGGTGCTGTTTGTAAACCGAGGACAAATTTGTATTCCTTGTTTCCTCCCGAGTCCAACGAGTGGTCACACGACCATATTTGTCTTCTATTTGGTCAGTATTATAATCAGTGAGCAATTTTTTATTAAAAATTGACTTATTTTACGGGAAATTGAAAGTTTAATAACTTTTGCATGGTAACTCGAAATTGAGTGCCGTTTTTTGCAAAAGTTGATTATTTTTCATTCTGTCACATTGAAGCAAATTTCATTAAAAAGGGCAACTTTGGAAAATAACCTCATTGAAACCATGTCGAGAGCCTTTTTATCATCCTCATCTTCTGGCCATACCGGGATCTACGGTTGTTTGAGCCTCTAAACTCGATGAATTACCATGCCTGGAAACCGAAGATGCAACAACTCTTACAGTCTCATGGATTATGGCATGTGTTCGATGATACAGTTCCCACTTTCACCACAGAGAAGGACAAGTACCTGTATGCATGCAAGCAAGATGAAGCTCTCGGATTGATCACGTTGAATGTAGCGGATAACCTCCAGTTTCATATTTCTACAGCCACAACTCTGAAAGAGGTATGGGAAAAATTTGAATCTTTGTTTGGCAAGATAAACGAGTTCAAATTAATTCAACTGGATCATGAATTAAACTCTTTATCGCCTTCATATTTTCCTTCCATAGAAGAATTTCTGTCAAAATTTAAAGAGATTCGCAGTCAGTTGAAAGTAGGTGGTAGAACTAAAAAGGATGACGAATGCATATACATGATCCTAACTAAACTAAAGGGTCCATTTTCTGTATTTACGTCAACCTTCTTTTCTACTATGGATGCACTAGACACTCAGTTTAAAATGCCTTCATTTGAATAGTTTTGTGAACGTCTCTCACGAGAACAAGCAAAATTAATCTCTCTAGATGTTATGCCTACATCGAATCATGCTCTTGTGGCCAGTTCTCCTAAGAAAAATTGGAAAAACAAACCCAAGCAAAGCTATGATAAGCCTGTACCCTCTCACAATATGGTTTCTAATCCTTCTGTTGACACTTCTAAACCACAGAATAATGGTAAAAATAAGAGACCATTTCAGAAGAGGGTGTTTGATCCTTGTTCCTTTTGTGGGGGGAAAATCATCCTGAATCCAGATGTTTTTTGAAGTTGGAAGCATTAGAAAAGGCTTTAAAACAACACAAGATCATTGTTCCATCACCTTCATCTGCTTCCAATGCTGGCAAGGGTAAGGCTCTTTCTACTAGAGCTTCTTCTCCTTTGCAAGATAGGTGGATTCTTGACTCAGGGGCTTCTCATCATATTACACATTGCAGGGATTTGTTGACTTCTGTTTCTGCTTGCAGCACATCACATTTCGGTGGGAAATTCTGCTTCTATAGATGTATTGGGTTTTGGTATTGTAAAATGCCAAATGGGCATCTAAATGATGTTCTTTATGTTCCCATATGTCTAAAAATTTTCTTTCCATATATCAAACCTATAATTCTAGTGATGGTAGAACTGTTGAATTCTCACCAAATAAGGTTGTAATTAGGGAACTTCATGATCATGATGATATTGTAGCTACAGAACTGTGGACACATGTTCACGTTTGTATGTATTTGAGAGCTTTGATAACTCTACAAGATCTTCACTTATTGCTCATGTTGATTCTCTGAGCAAATTGTGGCACGAGAGGTTTGGTCACCTCAATTACAGATATCTGCAGCAGCTCTCTTCACAGAATATGGTCACAGGACTTCCAAAGGTAAAATCACATGATGGTGTCTACCCCGGTTGTATGTTGGGTAAGCAACACTTGGATCCTTTTCCAAAAGGACAAGCAAAAAGAGCTAAGGCTCATCTTGAATTGGTACATAGTGATCTTACTTCTTTTCCTCATAGATCATTTTCTGGTGCTAAGTATGTACTCACATTCATAGATGATTTTACTAGGAAAACTTGGGTGTACTTTCTAAAATACAAAAGTGATGTCCTAGAACATTTAAAAGTTTTAAGGCTATTGTAGAGAAACAATTTGGACATTGTATTAAAATACTCTGCATGGATAATGGGGGGAATATGAGAGTAATGCGATTCTTGCTTTTTGTGCTAATCATGGAATTGTGCACCGAGTATATTGTTCCTCACACCCTCGGCAAAATGGAGTTGCTTGAATGAAAGAACTGAACACTCAAGGAAATGGAAAATTGCATGGTTTAGTCCAAGAACATGGCACCTCATTTTGGGTGAAAGCGACAAGCTCAAGTTAAAATCATATTCAAAACAGAATGCCACATAAAGCAGTGCAAGGGGTTACTCCTGAGGAGGCATGGTCGGGTGAAAAACCTGACGTATCAAAATTCCAGGTCTTTGGTTGTAAGGCTTGGGCCTTTGTTCCTGACGACACTCGGAAAACCATGGAGAAGAAAAGCAAAGAACTCATTTTTGTTGGTCATTGTGAGCATGTGAAGGCATATCGCCTCTTTGATCCCACTACCAAAGATGTTGTGTTTCGGCGGGATGTTCGAGTTGATGAGACCGAGGCTCCTTTAGATCATACAGTAGTTCTTCCATCTCCATTATTACCTCCTGCTCCTGTCACTGATGATGATTTTGATGGGCCCCCTGATCCTGATCCTGTTGCTCCTAGCTCTCCAAAATGGCTGAGATCTACATTGGCTGCAGTAGGTGATTTGGTGGGTGATTCACGAGATCTATGACGTACTAGAGCTGAGACTTCTAGTGTTGTCGATCATTGGCCCTATTCTGGTATGGCTCTTATGAGCCAAGCTATTTCTAATGATCCTGTTCTTTTTTCACAGGCATCTGGAAACCCAGAATGGGATTCAGCAATGCAGGATGAATATTCTTCGCTTATGAAGAATAATACTTGGGATTTGGTTCCTCTTCCGAAGGGAAGAAAGCTTGTACGATGTAAATGGGTCTATAAGACCAAATATGTAGCTGATGGATCGGTTGAAAAATACAAGGCACGTCTTGTCGCCAAGGGGTATTCTCAAGTTGAAGGAGTAGATTACTCTGAAACTTTTTCTCCTGTCGCAAAGATGGATTTTGTTTGCCTTGTTCTCTCTCTTGCTTGCTTCTCATCGATGGTCAGTACATCAGATGGACGTGAAGAGTGCATTTTTGCATGGTGATCTCCATGAGGAGATTTATATGGAGCAACCTCAGGGGTTCGTACATGACTCTTCACTGGTTTGTAGACTTCGGCGTTCACTCTATGGTCTCAAACAAGCCCCTCGGGCTTGGTATGAGAAGATGGATGCTTTCTTGTTGTCTATTGGCTTTCATCGTTGTAAGACCGATCATACAGTTTATGTCCTGAAGACTGATGATGACTTGCTTCTATTGGTATTATATGTTGATGATCTCCTCATTACTAGTAGTTCAAATTCTCTAACACAGGACATTAAACAAAAATTGAAAGCAGAATTTGATATGACAGATATGGGATTGTTGCACTACTTTCTTGGCCTACAGGTTTTCCAGTCTCTGAGGGAATCTCTATTTTTTAGAAGAAGTATGCTACAGATCTACTTCAGAGATTTCATATGGCTAATTGCAAGCCATCTCCCACACCTTACCAGTCAGGTATTGAATTGACTGCTGCATGTAAGTCTAAACTAGTTGATCCCACTTTGTATAGATGGTTGGGATCCTTTTGTATCTCACTCATACTCATCCCGATATCACCTTTGTTGTTAATCTCATCTCTCGTTTTTCACATGAGCCCCATGAGAGTCATTGGAAAGTAGCCAAGCGTATCTTGAGATATCTTCGGGGGACTTTGAGTTATGGTATTCATTACACGCCTCAGAATGTTTCTAGTATTGAGGGCTTTACAGATTCTAATTGGGGTGGATGTCACGATACTCGTAAATCCACCTCTGGCTTCTTTTTTCATCTTGGTTATGGTCCAGTTGCATGGTCTTGTAAAAATAGAATACAATTGCATTATCATCCACTGAGGCTGAATATCGAGGTGCTTTATGACAATAGGGCAGGAGGTTCTTTGGCTTCATCAGATTCTTGGTGAGTTTGGTTTTTCACAGGAGTCTCCTTCCATTCTTTGGTGTGATAACCAAAGTGCTATTCACATTACACGTAATCCTATTGAGCATCAGTGCATGAAGCATATAGAGATCCACATGCACTTCATTTGACAGTTGATTCAGGATGGGGTCATTCAGATGGAGTTTGTTCCTATGGCTAATCAACTCACAGATATCTTCACTAAACCCTTGGCTTCTCCTCGCTATTTGGAGTTGTGAGACAAGATTAGGGTGAAGGAATTTGTCCTTAGGGGGATCTTGTATAGTCCTTCCTTCCTTATTTTCTAGTATTGTATCGGGTACCTTATCAGGCCTAGTAGCTGGACCCTTCTTTCTTTTTGCTCCCTAGCATTCACTTATGGGAGGGTGTTGGTGTAAATAATTTAATTACACCGAATAAGCTCATTATAGCAAATTGTTATATTTGTTTTAATTAGTTCTAACTCTCGGAGCTTGTTGAGATTCTCTCCACTCCTTGTGTGGAATTAGTTATCTCCTAATTAGCTTGACATTCCTATTATTTAGGAATGTCAAACTATCTATTCTCCCTATTTAATGAATCTCCCGGATGGTGGAGATATTAGAGATTAATTATATTTCTCTGTTTCTCCTAAGTGTTGCATTAATTTATTTATCCCATTAATTTATTCTGTGCTCGATCTTCCCGCACTAGATCTCGGTTAGAAGGACATGGATTTATTTTTTGAAAAATAAATCGGTAGCATTTGAGGTATTGAAATAGTTTAAGGCCATGGTTGAGAAGCATAGTGGCCATTATATAAAAATATTGAGAACTGATAAAGGAGAAGAGTGTGTATCAAATGTGTTTTTAAACTTCGTAAAGATCACGAGATCAAGAAGAAATTCACAAAAGGTATATGCCTCAACAAAATGGTATATAGGCGAGAGGGAAGAATATAACCATTCAAGAAATGGAAAAGAGCATGTTGAAAGCAAGAGATTGTCCTATGAATTCGGGTAGAAGAAGTTGGGACAGGTAGTATATCTACTTGAATAGGTGTCCTACAAAGAGTGTGAGGAACAAAATACCTCAAGAAGCATGGAGTGGAAAAAAAAAGTGTTGAACACTCAAGATTTTTGGATGTGTGGAATATGCACATGTGTCAAAGAAAAGAAGAATAAAATGGGACAACATGGGAGAGAAGTGCATTTTCATTGGATATAGTGAGCAATCTAAAGCTTACAGTTGTATATCCCATTACTAAGGATTTGATAATAAACAGATATGTTCAATTCATTGAGGAAGCATCTTGGGAAGATGCACAAGAAGTGGAGAAGCCACAAAAAAATACAAATGCACCTATCATTGTGCCTGAACCAGTAGAAGGAAGAGAAAATGATGTACCAAGTTGGACACCCATTTCACAAAGGGGTGAATCTTCAAATGACAACATCCAAAAATAATGCAAGGACCAACTAATGAAGCATCTTCATCATCATCGATTCATTGCAATAGTAAGGAAGAATGAGAAATGCATAAGAGATCTATGATCGAGTTAAGGTATGAAGAAAATCAAGATGAAATGATTAATTTTTCTTTATTTTCACAAGTTGATCCAATTTATTATGAAGAAAAAATTAAAGATAATAAATGGTGTGAAGAAATGGATGAAGAAATGCATATAATTGAAAAGAATTAGACATGGGAGCTAGTAGATATTCCTAAAGTAAAATAAGTCAAGATTGAAAGACATAAGGCAAGATTAGTTGTCAAAGGCTACAAAAAATCTTGGACATGATTATAATGAGAAATTTTCTCCAGTAGTAAGGCTAGAGACTATGAGAATAATTATTCCTATAGCTTCTCATCGAAATGGAAGGTCCATCAAATGGATGTAAATTCATCTTTTCTTAATGGAGTTCTAGAAGAAGGGTATGTGGGCCAACCACACGGTTATGAAATCCTAGGACGTGAAAGAAAAGTGTACAAGTTGAAAAGAAATTTCTATGGTTTGAAACAAGAACCAAGAGCTTGGTATAGTAGGATAGATTCCTATTGGACAAGTAATGGCTTTAGCAAAAGAAGTAGTGAGCCCAAACTCTACATCAAAGTAAACAATGGTGAGATTTTAATTGTTGTTTTGTATGTAGATGATTTGATTTTTACTGGAAATTTAGATAAAGCAATTGATCAATTTAAATCAGCCATGAAGGAGGAGTTTGAGATGACTTATTTGAGTGCTTGGTTAAGTATTTTATTAGTATTAAGGTCAAGAAAAGAGAGCATGGCATATTTGTCTCTTAAGAAAAGTATGTAAAATAAGTTTTACAAATATTTAGAATGTTCGACAACAAACCAACATCAACACCAACTGAATTAAGTCTAAAATTGACCAAAGAAGATTGCGGGAATCAATGTGGATCCTACAAGGTATAAAATCATGGTATGAAGCTTAATGTACTTAACTTCTATAAGACCAGATATAATGTATGCGATTAGTTTAATTTCCATATTTGTTGAGACACTAAAAGAGTCCCATTGGAAAAAAAGGCAAGCGTATTTTGAGGTATGTGAATGGAACAAGAAATTATGGGATTTTATATTCTACTAATAATATGAGGTATGTGAGGTGTGTGTGTGTGTGTGTACAAAAGATTAATAAAAATAAATATAAATGGATGAATAAGAAAGATAAACAAATATTCAAGTTATCAACTTGAAATATCATTAAAAACTATTGTCGAGCTTCTTGATACATACATACATATATTAGAGTAAAAAAATAAATATAAATGGATGAATCATCTAGATAAATAAATAAAACAAGTGATAATTTTGGAGGGTGTTGTTGGAGGGGTTAAATGGAGGTTGGTGGATTTTGGCTACTCGATATAGAGATGGAATTTGGACAACAATTAACAATGATTGAATAAATTGATAGAAGAGTGGACAAGTTTCTTAAAAGAAAGAGAGTTTTAACCTTCATATTTAGGGACATGTAGAAAGAGAAAGGGATATGGAGCATCCAAGGATGAGAGATAAACATCTTTAAAAATCATAATAGAGAAGATATGAACTGACTTTAAGATTGGCATTTAGCAATCAAATTCTTTTGGTGCATACAAATAAAAATGACAACTTTTAGCCTTTAACATAAAATATATGCGTAAGGAATATAGATCATTTTTGCATCTATAAAGCCCATTTGGAAAAAAATATGACATAAGAAGAAGCATTTTCAAAACCAAAACTATTAATTTGTAGTACTTTAGAGTAGAGATATTGATATCCATAGAATTTATTTTTTTCTTAATTTATGAAATAAAAACCAAATTATTTTTAGGAGGAAACCATTAATTAAAACATATTAAAATATAATAAAACTTGTTAACATTAACTCAACCCAAAATATGAGAAATTATTTGTGTATTTTTTTAGTTAATGAGAAAAAAATTAAGATTAGATTAAAACATAGTAAAAGATAATAAAACTTGTTAACATTAACTCAACCCAAAATATGAGAAATTATTTGTGTATTTTTAGTTAATGAGAAAAAAATAAGATTAGATAACCTCAAAGCACCCAGATCGGGTCCTCAATACATACTATAACATAACTATAAGAACAAGAAATTAATACATGACTTGGACTACCCTACTATGAGTTATAAATGCAAATAGTCACAACCCAATGTTAGCAATGGCCGAGGAACCAACCCTAATATGAGTTATAAATGCAAATAGTTCTGAGAGACAAAATAGTAGACATGTCATATAAAGTCTCATCTTGTGAAACTATGGATGCACGTATCATGCGAGTGGAAAACTTAGGTGCCATCTACGCTAAAAGAGGTTTGTATTGAAAAAAATAAGAAGAGATTGTTAGTTAAGAAAAATAAAATTAAAGGACATCTTGTCGTAAATTAATAGAGGGTTGTAATCTCGAACCCCACATGGATTTTAAATTTTTTTTTTCCTCCCTCTCAACTACCTCGTTGTCAAGGTAGTAATTGTTTTTGTTCTTGGTTTTCAAACTCCCCACCTTTTTCTATGCCACATGTCACAAATCCGTGACCTCTCCACCAAAATCTTTCTCATGGACGTGAGACTCCCGAGATTAGTTTCTTACAAGTATTTTTGGGTCCACTCTTTATAAATGGATGTGGTTTTTTTATGGGGGAAAATACATAATATAAATGCTTTAATATATATTATTTCGTGTCGAGTTTCTAGGGCATGGTTTTAACAAAAAAAAAAGGAAAAGAGTATATATATATGTATATATATATGTATATATATATGTATATATATATACATATATATATACATATATATATACATATATATATACATATATATATAGATATATATGTATATATATATATGTATATATATATATATATGTATATATATATATATGTATATATATATATACATATATATATATATATACATATATATATATACATATATATCTATATATATATGTATATATATATGTATATATATATGTATATATATATGTATATATATATATATATATATATATATATATATACATATATATATACATATATATATACATATATACATATATATATACATATATATATACGTATATATATATATATATGTATATATATATATATATATGTATATATATATATATATATATGTATATATGTATATATATATGTATATATATATATATATATATATATATATATATATATATATATATATATATATGTATATATATATATATCTATATATATATATATACATATATATATATATATATATATATATATATATATATGGTTATGGTTAAAAGGGGTTATTATATATATGCAACAACATAAATAGAACAGAAGATAGAGAAAATAGAGAGTTGCATAGCTCAAAATATATAGAGAGAAGAAGAGAAAAAGAGAGGAGAAGAAAAGTGTAGCAACACAAAAATAAAAAAGAGGGAAAATACAAAGATAAAAATACGAGTAGTAGCTCGTGAAAGATAAATAATTTGTAAGAAATACAAAAAGAAAATTGGACACAAGAAGCGAAATAGAAACGAAAATAGAGTAAGAAATCCGTGAATGTATGAAGTTTTTTGAATTAATATAATATATATTTTGTGTGTGTGTGTGTTTTATTTGTGTTTCAAGTTGTGTCTTTCCCTTCTTCAAGGTTGCATTTGCCACTAAATTTACCAACATTTTTGATATCGAGCAAACAAAATGCTCATTACAAAAGTAGGTTTGAGTTTTTATTTTCTGGGTTGAGTTGTAATGGATTCTAGCAGTAGTTCTCTTGGAAACAACCCCCAATATTTGATGGGAAGAGCTATGAGATTTAGTGAATTAAAATGAATACATTATTATCCTCTCAAAAGCTATGGGAATTGGTTGACGGAGGCTCTATAGAGGTAACACACCAAGCTGATTTCAATGCATTGACACAAGCACAGAAGAATGCTTTGAAGGAAAATAGAAGAATGGATGCAAAATCTTTTAGCCGCATCCATAATGCGGTCACTAATTTAGTTTTTCCAAGGATAAAAATAGCTAAAAATTCCAAAAAGCTTAGGATACCCTGCAGAATGCTTATCAAGGTAGTGATAAAGTAAAAGTTGTAAGATTGTATATGCTTAGGAGAGAGTTTGAAACTCTTCTCATGAAAGACTCAGAGTCTATAAATGACTTCTTTACAAGGACTATGACCATTTTCAATCAGATGAGGAAAAATGGTGATGTGGTAGAAGCATAAAATCATAGAGAAGGTATTAAGAATCCTTCCAATCAGATTTGACCCTAGTTGTGGTAGCCATAGAAGAGTCTAAGGACTTAAAAAAAATGATTTTGATGAGTGATGGGTTCTTTACAAATGCATGAATAGAGGATGAGTAGATCAGCCAACTCCTCTAATGAACAATCCTTAAAAAATACAAATGTTATAGGCAGGGGGAGAGGAGCATAAAACAAAGGAATTTTTAGCAACTAACAAGAAGGTGGAATTCAAAACCACTATTAAGATCCATAGAAAGAGGAAGAGGTAAAGGAAGGAGCAACACCACTTCCATAGGTAATTCTTCTCAAAGGTATGATAAATGAAATGTGTCATGTTATTACTATAAGAATTTTGGGAACTATGCTAGTGAATACAAAAATAAAGAGTATGATATGAGAAATCATAATCATAATGCAAGACTCTCTAATGTAAAAGAAGTTGAATCGAAAAAATAAGGAAATGGGTGGAGCTTTCCTTTTAACTTGCAATTTAGCCGAGAAAGGAAGAAAGCAAGTTTGGTATTTGGATAGTGTTTCTACCCAAATTTAATCTCCTTCAAAGACCAAGCAACATCATGGATTTGACAGGACACTCAGAGGCAGATAGATAATCATGTATGTCATTTTATAGCCGAGGAAGCAATCTATCTGACTTGTTAGCACTCAGGTTTTGAAAGGGGTGGGTAACACCTTAAAAGGATGTGATCTGATCCTAACTATTTTAGGTTGTGCCTTTCAACCAAGGTAAGAGAACCTATTTTGTAACCTCTGTTATTGAAGAATGCTAGTAAATCCTTCTTTTGCATAAATTTTATAGAGAAGACCTTGGGAAAATATGATCAACACACCAAATCTGACTCTCACGAGTTGTCACTTCCAGATCATGGAGATATTTTCACAACAAGGCAAAGGTTACTAAAGACATTTGGGACCCTGATTGCTTCTGCATGTTTTGGTAATAGAGATTATGCATTTGTATGCACACAGGACAAACAGGGGTAGTACAAGTAGGATTGGTTGTTTTTGAATAAATTTTTGGTGGGAGGTGGGGCAGGATGAACTTGATTCACTAGATCCTTGAGGAATCTTACAAAATGGAAGGTTAAACCAACAGAATGCCACAAAATAGCTAAAATGTTTCTTTAACTAGAATATGTGCTTCAATGGAGGCCCAGATTAGCACTTTTTCACACAATATTTGAGATTATATCACGAAGGCTCGAGTTAGAAAATCCAACAAAGCATCAAGATCTGAGTCAAATCATGCCTAAGGTACACCCAGAGGCTTACAGACAATCTCTGTCAACAGATGAAAGAAAAGTGATTTTAAATCATTTATTCCAATCCCAGATGAAAGCTCTTCTGAGAAATGAAATTGCAAATGCCACTAAACTATCACAAGGATTGAGGCCTGTGTGATTGAATCAGATTTTAATACAAGATTGCAATAGAAACAAGAAAAACTACTTGCATACATTCATAGAAATAAAACAAACACATTTTTCTCAAGACAACATAGAATAACTCAAATTTGATTAAATCTATCAATAGGGAAAGTTTCTAGAATAGTCTCAGAGCTTGTCAATGGTTGTACACTTGCAACCACCTTGACATGATCAAATTTAATACAAAAGAGATATACAAGCTTCTCAAATGGCTTCTCAAAATGATGGGCTCTGTCAAGCTTTTTCTATTAGAAAATTCAGTCCTCGACCCCTAACACTCCAACCATTTACATGAAAAATTGTGCCATTTATAAAATTTACAATAGAGCCCATTTTCCCCAAAAATCCAAACCTTGAGTGCTACCAGTGCTTGCCATGATCACGATTGCGATTCCCATAATTAGATCTATAAAAATTTTCTAGGTGCTTGAGGGGTAGATCTCATCGAATATCTCCTGCATTCAACTCCTTCCTCTGGTAGATCACTCTTTCTTCAATTCACCAACCACTTCTGCCCCTAATCTGTCAAATATGGCTCCTTGCATGCTTGGGAGAAGAAAAATTAGAAAATCGATCGAGCACAATAGTCAAACCATTTTAATGGTGAAAGACATCTTCCAGATCTCCCCACCAAACTTAGATATCAACATTAACTCCCTCTTTTCTGGTGTGTAGGAGATACCAAGAAATCATGAAGACTCACACTTCCAGGTGTGTTTCAAGAAAATGGGGAAAATCAGATTCAGACTCTCGGTTGTCGTTGATCTTTACTTTGAATTTGGGCCATCCACGTGGAAGATTCAAACTTAAAAACAGACCCAGGGGGTTTCCTCTGAATTTTTACAACTTTTGGAAAAATGGAAAAATTTCACATTTTGTTCCACATCTCTACCCTCGAGAAATGAGCCTGACACATGTCCTAAGGTGGGTCCTAAAGGAACTGCATGGATAAATTCTGCCATTTGACCCTCTTTTTGGAAAAAGGAAATTTTTCTAGTTTTCTCCGTAGCTCCCGCCCCTCTCGCTTCAAGTTTCCAATGTGGGTCCTAGCGGAACCACGCTTCCTTTTTTACTTTTAAATCTTTTTCCCACAAAGGGAAAATTTTCCAAATTTCCTCCGAAGGCCCGCACCTCTGCCATTGACTAGAGAAAGCTTTGACCTTTCTTCCATCAAGATTGCAAGCCATTTTTGATATCTTAACCCTTTTGAGCATAAGAGGAAAAAATTCTAAGTTACCTCCGATGGTCCGCTTCCCCACTCCTTTTGACTTTTCAAACTACCACGTGTCACTATGGCGCACCTTGAGATGGTCCCCAAAAATTGAGACCTTGAATGAGCATGGGCTCGCCACATGTCTGGCCCGAAAAATTTGTTTGAAGGCTCAAAGCTCAGTGGAAGGCACCAAGTGTCATGCTCTAGGGTAGTCTCCTTTGGCCATTGAAAATTCCAAGCAAAATGCAAAGTGAGCGGAGGCCTCCAAGTGTCCTCCTGACGCTTCTTTAAAATACTCTGAGCGAGCATGGGCTCGCCACGTGTCCCGACCTAAAAATTTTGTTTGAAGGCTCGAAGCTCAGTGGAAGGTGCTAAGTGTCATGCTCGGGGTAGTCTCCTTTGGCCATTGAAAATTCCAAGAAAAATGCAAAGTGAGTAGAGGCCTCCAAGTGTCCTCTTGGTGCTTCTTTAAAAGACTTTGAGTGAGTGCAGGCTTGCCACGTGTCCTGTTCTCTGCCAAACTATTTTAGCTACATAAAATTTATCTAAGTCCAAGAAAAGCAACGGAAACCTCCATGTGTCCTCCCAGCTGACACTCCAAGGCCAAACCAAAAATTAGATCTTCAAACGAGTGTCGTTCCTCCACGTGGACACATTTTAAGTTGAGGCAATTCATAGAAATTTTGAAGTACCCAACCGAGCCACATCCAACCAAAAGGTGCCACGTCCCTTGTCGATGCAAGGATGTAAATTTGACCGGGAGAAACACCCATCAAACCGTAAAATACAAAAAAATGATCATTTGAGCTCGAAAATGAAAAATTCTCCAAGGATAGAGAATTTAGAAATGTTACAAGGCTCAAATACGTCCATCAGAGACACATCCATTAATTTTTATTCAAGTATTTAGGGTAGAAATGACAAGGAAAACAAATCCCAACCATGGAGAATGGAAAACATGGGAGAACCCGAGTTTTTAGATGAACAGAGAACGGGAGACCCAAATTACGACCTTTTCCGGAGGAACAAAGAAACAAGGAGCAAACCATGGACCCATAAGTGATCTACGACCTAGAACATATTTAAAAGGGCAACAAATATTAACCATGCACAACATGGGGAAATAGAAAGTGACAGAGGCCATAAATCGATAGATTTTCAAAGGAAAAGCGGGAAAGACTATTTTGAGCACCAACATATAGTGCATGCAATATCATATGTGTGGAAATAAAGAGATGTTTAGTAATATAGATGAAGCAATCAGATCTGAAGTGAAGATGGGAACAAACAATAAAGTTCCTATGATGGGTAAAGGTATTATATCCATTCTCACCAAGAAAGGAGACAAAAATCATATACATAATGTTTTCTTTGTTCCAAGATTGAAGTATAATCTTCTTAGTATTGGGCAACTTGTCCAAAATGGATATAAGGTGAAGTTTGAGAATGGAGAATGTGTTTTATATGAAAAGGTGGAAGCAACAAGATGATTGCAATTGTGCGAGATGACACAAAATAAATGTTTTCCTTGAAGATGTAGAATGTGTAGCAGGCCCAAAAGCGTTCAAAACAATAGCCATTGATCAATCCACTCTCTGACATCTCAGGTATGGGAATTTGAGTTATGGTGGATTGCATGTTCTTTATAAAAATAAAATCGTTAGAGGACTACTTCCTATTGAACAACCAGATAAGGTTTTTGAGGCATGTATATTGGGGAAGCAACATAGAAATTATTTTCCCTTAGGTAAATCATGGAGAGAAAGCTCACCACTTGAGCTTATACATTCAGATTTATGTAGTCTTAAAACTCCCTCTATGTCTAAATGTTTATATTTTAGTACTTTTATTGATGAATTGAGCAGAAGGACATGGATTTATTTTTTGAAAAATAAATCAGAATCATTTGAGGTATTCAAACAGTTCAAGGCCATGGTTGAGAAGCATAGTGGCCATTATATAAAAACATTGAGAACTGATAAAGGAGGAGAGTATATATCAAATGAGTTTTTAAACTTCTATAAAGAGAACGAGATTAAAAAGCAATTCACAACAAGGTATACACCTCAGCAAAGTGGTATAATTGAGAGGAAGAATATAACCATTCAAGAAATGGTAAGGAGCATGTTGAAAGAAAGAGGATTATCCAATGAATTCTAGGTAGAAGAAGTTGGGACAAAATATATCTATTGAATAGATGTCCTACAAAGAGTGTGAGGAACAAAATACCTCAAGAAGCATGGAGTGGAAGAAAACCAAGTGTTGAACACTCAAGATTTTTGGATGTGTGGAATATGCACATGTGCCAAAGAAAAGAAGAATAAAATGGGATAACAGAGGAGAGAAGTGCATTTTCATTTAATATAGTGAGCAATCTAAAGCTTATAGATTGTATAACCCATTTACTAAGGATCTGATAATTAACAAAGATGTTCAATTCATTAAAGAAGCATCTTGGGAAGATGCAAAAAAATTGGAGCAGCCACAAGAAAATACAAATGCACCTATCATTGTGCCTAAACCAACAGAAGGAAGAGAAAATGATGTACCTAGTTGACACCCATTTCATAAAGAAGTGAATCTTCTGAATGACAACATCCAAAAAAGAATGCAAGGACTAACTAATGAAGCATCTTCATCATCATTAAAATCATTGCAACAACAAGGAAGAATGAGGAATGCACAAGAGATCTATGCTCAATTAAGGTATGAAGAAAATGAAGATGAAATGATTAATTTTTCTTTATTTTCACAAGTTGATCCTATTTATTATGAAGAAAAATTAAAGATAATAAATGGTGTGAAGCAATGGATGAAGAAATGCATGCAATAGAAAAGAATCATACATGGGAGCTAGTAGATATTCCTAAAGGAAAATAAGTCATTGGATTCAAGTGGTTTTATAAAACCAAAACTACTCCCGAAGGTAAAATTGAAAGACATAAGGCAAGATTAGTTGTCAAAGGCTACAAAAAAATCCTGGACATGATTATAATGAGAAATTTCTCCGTAGTAAAGGTTAGAGACTGTGAGAAAAATTATTCCTATAAGCTTCTCATCGAAATGGAAGGTCCATCAAATGGATGTAAAGTCATCTTTTCTTAATGGAGTTCTAGAAGAAGAAGGGTATGTGGGTCAACTACCTAGTTATGAAATCCTAGGGCATGAAAGAAAAGTGTACAAGCTGAAAAGATATTTCTATGGTTTGAAACAAGCACCAAGAGATTGGTATAGTAGGATAGATTCCTATTGACAAGTAATGGCTTTAGCAAAAGCAATAGTGAACCCAAACTCTACATCAAAGAAAAAATGGTGAGATTTTAATTCTTGTTTTGTATGTAGATGATCTAATGTTTACTGGAAATTCAGAAAAGAAATTGATCAATTTAAATCAGCCATGACAAAGGAGTTTGAGATGATTATTTGGGATTGTTAAGTATTTTATTAGCATTAAGGTCAAGAAAAGAGACCATGGCATATTTGTCTCTCAACAAAAGTATGCAAAATAAGTTTTGCAAATATTTATAATGTTGGATTGTAAACCAACATCTACACTATCTGAATTAAGTCTAAAATTGACCAAAGAAGATTGCAAAAACAATGTGGATCCTACAAGGTACAAAATCATGGTAGGAAGCTTAATGTACTTTAACTTCTACAAGATCTAGATATAATGTACATGCAGCTTAGTTTAATTTCTATATTTATGGAGACACTAAAAGAGTCCCATTGGGAAAGGCAAGCATATTTTGAGGTATGTGAATGGAACAAGAAATTATAGAATTTTATATTCTACTAATAATGATTTCAAATCAATTGGCTATATAGATAGTGATTGGGAAGATAGCCTGATGATAAAAAGCATATCATATGATATATGTTTAATGTTTGATTAGGAGCCATTTCATGGGCTTCAAAGAAATAATTTGTATTTTCTTTTTCTACTCTAGAAGCAAATTATATTGCAGCAAACTCAGCCACTTGTTAGATGGTATGGTTAAAGATAATCCTCTCAGATTTGCAAGAAAAGCAACAAGGAGGTTCTGTGATTTTGTGATAATATGTCTTCCATTGCATTATCAAAAAATCCATTTTCCATGGCAGAAGCAAGCATATTGCAATCAAGATATCACTTTATTTGTGAATTGGTGGAGAAAGGAGAAATTGAGCTAAAATTTTGTAGAGTCGAAGCAGCAGCTAGCTGACATTTTTACCAAACTGTCAAAAGAAAGGTTTGAGAATTTGAGAACAAATCTAGGCATCATAAATGACCATCCAAATCGAGTGATTAATTACTTGTTTAATTGCCTCGAGATTAAGGGGGTGTCGAAAATTAATTGAGGTTTGTAATATTGAGCCCCAAGATTTTAAACTTTTGTTTCCCTCCCTATCAACTACCTTGTTTTTCGGGTATTGATTGTTTTTCTTTAAATTTTTTCAAACTCCCTCCACCACTATGCCACACATCACAATTTTGTGACCTCTCCACCAAAACCTTTCCCCACATGCACATGAGACACCTAGGAGTAGTTGCTTTTAATATTTTTGTGTCTACCCTTTACAAATGGCCATGGTTTTTAATATGGGGGCCAATATATTTTAATATATATGTTCTATATATATTTTGGTTCCATTTCGGGGGCATGGTTTTGATAGAAGATGTATAGAGAGAGAGAGAGAGAGAGATGTGTGTGTGTGTGTGTGAATGGTTAAAAAGGGGATATTATATATATGCAGAGCATAAGGAGAAATAGAAAATAGAAGAAAATAGAGAGGCGCAACTCGAATATACGGAAAAAAATAAAAAGATATAGGAGAAGAAAAGTGTAGTAGCATAGAAATAGAAACAGGGAAAATACAAGAAAGAAAAAGACAGAGCAACAACTTGTGAAAGAGAAAAAAAAATGTAAGAAAAGAGAAATAGAAAAATTGGACACAAGAAGAGAAATAGAAATAAAAGAAAACCAGAAATAGCTCTATGAATGTATGAAGTTAGTTGAATTGATATAATATATATTTTGTGTGTGTGTGTGTTTTATTTTTGTTTCTAGTTGTGTATTTCCATTACTAGTGGCATTTGGCACTAAATTTTTCCAAAACATCTCGTTTGCCAACAGGATACTTAAAATTTGAACAATACCAAATAAAAATTGAGTAAATAATCATTAAATAAACATTGTTTTGAAATCCTGTTGCATTTAATTTCAAAGAAAAAAATTAGTGGGCATCTTGAACCATTAACAACCATTTTTATTTAAAAATAATGTATCTATGCATAAAAATAAGTGATTTTAATTATGAATCCAAAAAAATTAGGAAGATGATGAATAATTTTGTTAGATTTGTTAGATTAGTTTTGATAATTAGTACTTTCCATCATCAGTCACGAAGAGAGAAAATGAAAACTAGTCCTACTAATTAGTACCTACCATTTCAGATCCAATTAAATACTAAATATTCTTTTCAATTTGTTTCATGTCCGCCCTCCCAATCAAATAGAGATACTTATTTAACACATCCCCATGTATGTTCTCTTCTTTGTAAATCACACATTCTTTTATAGCCCAAGAGTTGGGGCTTGCACTAGTCTCATCACAAAAATTAGGAAAGATTATTGAGAGAAGTCATGCGATAAGTAGGAAAATCCTCTTCTATAATCATATCCCCAAAAGGCATACCCAGGTAATCATGATGAACCCCATGATTCATGTATAACATGATAAAATTCCTGAGGATTCCATCATAATATCATCCTCCATAATTAGTCTAGTAAAGGAGTTGTGAAAGAATTTTTAGAATTGATATACATTTTCGAAATTTTCAAGATTGAGGAAGGTTTTAGAAAGCTTTAAGGTATGTCATATGTCCATTCCATCCACTTCCAAATATTTCATGAAATATTTTAATTCCTTTCTACAAACCAAAGGAGGGTAGAGCAATCCCTTTCAAATCATGGATCTTGTCATCATATTTCAGATTTGATGAAATTGATTTTAGGCTTCCACCCAATGTCAAAGGAAGAGAAGTGTAGTGCCCTCTCCAGTTCTTGCTCCTTTACATAGAGATAAAATTGGAAATAGATTCATGTTTGAGAAGCTTATCAACTTGAATGCCTTCATGACCTTTCAAGTGTATCTAGTTATCAACTTGAAATATCATTAAAAATTAATAAACTACTTATGTGTGTGTGTGTGTAAGTTGCACGCGTGTTCAAAAAAATATTAATAAAAATAAATATAAATGGATGAATAAGAAAGATAAACAAATATCCAAGTTATCAACTTGAAATATCATTAAAAAAGGTTATTATCGAACTCTTACTCTCTTCCTACATATATTAGAGTAACAAAAATAAATATAAATATGAATTATCTAGATAAACAAATAAAACAAGTAATAATTTTGGAGGGTGTTGTTGGAGGGGTTAAATGGAGGTTGGTGAGTCTATCTACTCAATATAGAGATGGAATTTGGACAACAATTAACAATGATAGAAGAAATTGATAGAAGAGTGGACAAGTTTCTTAAAAGAAAGAGAGTTTGAACCTTGATTTAGTTCGACATGTAGAAAGAGGAAACATCAAGGATATGGAGCATCAAAGGATGAGAGCTAAACATCTTTAAAAATCATAATAGAGAATATATGAACGGCTTTAAGATTAACATTTAGAATCAAATTCTTTTGGTGCATATAAATAAAAATGAAAGCTTTTAGCCTTTAACATAAAATATATGCGTAAGAAATATAGATCATTTTTGCATATATAAAGCCCTGTTTGGAAAAAGATGAAATAAGAAGAAGCATTTTCAAAACCAAAACTAATAATTTGTAGTACTTTAGAGTAGAGATATTGATATCCATAGAATTTAATTTTCTCTTAATTTATGAAATAAAAACAAATTTTTTTAGGAGGAAACCATTAATTAAAACATATTAAAAGATAATAAAATTTGTTAACATTAACTCAACCCAAAATATGAGAAAGTCTTTGTGTATGTTTTTAGTTAATTAATTGAAAATTCAGATTAGATGACCTCGAAATGCAAGGTCCTGGATCAGTCCTCAATACATACTATAACATAACTATAGGAACAAAGAAGTTAATACATGACTTGGACTACCCTGCTATGAGTTATAAATGCAAATAATTACAACCCAATGTTAGCAATAGCCAGGAACCAACCCTAATATGAGTTATAAATGTAAATAGTTACAATACAAAATAGTAGACATGTCGAAAGAAAAGTGCATTCTTGTATGAAATATGGATGCACGTATTCCGAGTGGAAAACTTAGGTGCCATCTACGCCTCGAAAGAGGTTTGTATTGAAAAAAATAAGAAGAGATTGTTAGTTAAGAAAAATAAAATTAATGGGCATCTTGTTAGAAATTAATAGAGGTTGTAATCTCAAACCCCAAGATTTTAAACTTTTTCTTCCCTCCCTCTCAACTACCTTGTTGTCGGGGTAGTAATTGTTTTGTTTCTTGGTTTTCAAACTCCTGGCTTTTTTTGTGCCACCCATTCCAATTCCATGACCTCTCCACCAAAATCTTTCTCGCGAGATGTGAGACTCCCAGGATTAGTTTCTTTTAAATATTTTTTGGGTCCACTCTTTATAAATGGTTGTGGTTTTTTTATATTGGGGGAAAATAATATATATATATATGCTGCAATATATATATTTCTTAGTTTTAGGGCATGGTTTTTAAAAAAAAGGAAAAAGAGTTTACATTTATATACATACATACATACATACATACATACATACATACATACATATATATATATATATATATATATATGGCAATGGTTAAAATGGGTTTATTATAGATATGCAATCATAAGGAGAAATAGAAGATAGAGAAAATAGAGAGCCACAACTCAAAATATACAAAGAGAAGAAAAGAAAAAGAGAGAGGAGAAGAAAAGTGCAACAACACGAAATAGAAAAGAGGGAAAAATACAGAGAAAGAAAAATACAGAGCAATAGCTCGTGAAAGAGAAATAATTTGTAAGAAAAGAAAAAGAAAATTGGACACAAGAAGAGAAACAAATGAAAATAGAGCAACAAATGTGTGAATGTATGAAGTTTTTCGAATTAATATAATATATATATTTTGTGTGTGTGTTTGTTTTTTTGTGTTTTTGGTTGTGTCTTTCCCTTACTGGTTGCATTTGGCACTAAATTTTCCAACATTTTGATATCAGAGAAAACAAAATTCTCATTACTCCGTGGGTTTGAGTTTTTATTTTTTGGTTTGAGTTGTAATGGCTTCCAGCAACAACTCTTGAAACAACCCCAATATTTGATGGGAAGAACTATGACATTTAGTGCATTAAAATGAAGACATTGTTCTCTTCTCAAGAGCTATGGGAACTAGTTGAAGGAGGCTATACAGAGGTAGTAGACCAAGTTGCTTTCAATGCATTGACACAAGCACAAAGAATGCTTTGAAGGAAAATAGAAGAAAGGATGCAAAATATTTAGCTACATCATAATGCAATCATTGATTTAGTTTTTCCAAGGATAAAAATAGCTACAAATTCCAAGAAAGCTTGGGACACCTTGCAGAATGCTTATCAAGGTAGTGATAAAGTAAAATTTGTAAGATTGCATATGCTAAGGAGAGAGTTTGAAACTCTTCTCATGAAAGACTCAAAGTTTATAAATGACTTCTTTACAAGGACTATGACCATTTTCAATCAGATGAGGAAAATGGTGATGTGGTAGAAGAGCATAAAATCATAGAGAAGGTATTGAGAAGCCTTCTAGTCAGATTTGACCCAGTTTTGGTAGCCATAGAAGAGTCTAAGGACTTAAAACAAATGATTTTGATGAGTTAATGGGTTCTTTACAAACCCATGAACAGAGGATGAGTAGATCACCAAGCTCTCCTCTAATGAACAAGCCTTAAAAAAATACAAATGTTAGAGGCAGGGGGAGAGAGCATACAATAAAGGAATATTTAGCAACCAACAAGAAGGTGGAAGTCACAACCACTATCAAGAGCCACAAACAAGAGGAAGAGGTAGAGGAAGGAGCAACAACACTTCCAGAGGTGGTTCTTCACAAAGGTATGATAAATCAAATGTGCAATGTTATTACTTGTAAAAAGTTTGGGCATTATGCTAGTGAATGCAAAAAGAAAGAATATGATTTGAGAAATCATAATCATAATGCAAGCTTCTCTAATGTAAAATAAGTTGAACCGAAAGAAGGAAATGGGTGGAGCTTTCCTTTTAACTTGCAATGTAGTGAGAAAGGAAGAAAGCAAGTTTGGTATTTGGATAGTGCTTGCAGCAATCATATGTGTGGAAATAAAGGAGATGTTCAATAATATAGATGAAGCAATCAGATCTGAAGTGAAGATGGGAATAGAAAATAAAGTTCCTGTGATGGGTAAAGGCATTGTATCCATTCTCACTAAGAAAGGAGACAAGAAGCATATACATAATGTTTTCTATGTTCCAAGATTGAAGTATAATCTTCTTAGTATTGGGACTTGTCCAAAATGGATATAAGGTGAAGTTTGAGAATGGAGAATGTGTTTTATATGATAAAGGTGGAAGCAACAAGATGATTGTAGTTGTGTAGATGACACAAAATAGAATGTTTCCCTTGAGATGTGCAAGTGTAGTAGTAGGCCCAAAAGCATTCAAAACAATAGCCATTGATCAATCCACTCTATGGCATCTCAAGGTATGGGAATTTGAGTTATGGTGGATTGCATGTTCTTTATAAAATAAAATGGTTAAAGGATTTCCTCCTATTGAACAACCAAACAAGGTTTGTGAGGCATGCATATTGGGAAGAAACATAGAAATTATTTTCCCTTAGGTAAATCATGGAGAGCAAGCTCACCTCTTGAGCTTATACATTCAGATTTATGTGGTCCCATGAAAACTCCCTCCATGTCTAAAATTTTATATTTCATTACTTTTATTGATGAATTTAGTAGAAGGACATGGATTTATTTTTTGAAAAATAAATCAAAAACATTTGAGGTATTCAAATAGTTTAAGGCCATGGTTGAGAAGCATAGTGGCCATTATATAAAAACATTGAGAATTGATAGAGGAGGAGAGTATATATCAAATGAGTTTTTAAACTTTGTAAAGAGCACAAGATCAAGAAGTAATTCACAACAAGGTATACACCTCAAAGCAAAATGGTGTAGCTGAGAGGAAGAATATAACCATTCAAGAAATGGCAAAAGAAGCATGTTGAAAGCAAGAGGATTGTCTATGAATTCTAGGTAGAAGCAGTTGGGACAACAATATATCTTTGAATAGATGTCCTACAAAGTGTGAGGAACAAAATACCTCAAGAAGCATGGAGTGGAAGAAAACCAAGTGTTGAACACTTGAGATTTTTGGATGTGTGGCATATGCACATGTGCCAAAGAAAAGAAGAACAAAATGGGATAACAGAGGAGAGAAGTGCATTTTCATTGGATATAGTGAGCAATCAAAAGCTTACAGATTGTATAATCCAGTTACTAAGGAGCTGATAATCAACAGAGATGTTCAATTCATTGAGGAAGCATCTTGGGAAGATGCACAAGAAGTGGAGAAGCCACAAAAAAATACAAATGCACCTATCATTGTGCATGTTGAACCAACAGAAGGAAGAGAAAACAATGTACCAAGTTGGACACCCATTTCACAAAGGGTGAATCTTCAAATGGCAAAACCAAAAAAAAGCATGCAAGGACCAACTAATGAAGCATCTTCATCATCATCAAACTCATTACAATAGTAAGGAAGAATGAGGAATGTACAAGAGATCTATGATCAATTAAGGTATGAAGAAAATGAAGATGAAATGATTAATTTTTTTTATTTTCACAAGTTGATCCATTTATTATGAAGAAAAATTAAAGATAATAAATGGTGTGAAGAAATGGATGAAGAAATGCATGCAATAGAAAATAATCAAACATGGGAGCTAGTAGATCTTCTGAAGGAAAGCAAGTCATTGGAGTCAAGTGGGTTTATAAAACCAAAACTACTCCCGAAGGCAAAATTGAAAGACATAAGGCAAGATTAGTTGTCAAAGGCTATAAAAAAAATCTTGGACATGATTATAATGAGACATTTTCTCCAGTAGTAAGGTTAGAGACTGTGAGAACAATTATTTCCATAGCTTCTCATCATAAATGGAAGGTCCATCAAATGGATGTAAAATCATCTTTTTTAATGGAGTGCTAGAAGAAGAAGTGTATGTGGGCCAGCCACCTAGTTATGAAATCTAGGGCATGAAAGAAAAGTGTACAAGCTGAAAAGAGATTTGTATGGTTTGAAACAAGCACCAAGAGCTTGGTATAGTAGGATAGATTCCTATTGATTAGTAATGGCTTTAGCAAAAGTAGTAATGAGCCCACACTCTACATCAAAGCAAACAATGGTGAGATTTTAATTGTTGTTTTTTATGTAGATGATCTGATTTTTACTAGAAATTCAAAAAAAAGTAATTGATGAATTTAAATCAGCCATGAAGAAGGAGTTTGAGATGATTGATTTGGGATTGTTGAAGTATTTTCTTGGCATTGAGGTCAAAAAAATAGAGCAGGGCATATTTGTTTCTCAAAAAAGTATGCAAAATAAGTTTTGCAAATATTTAGAATGTTGGACAAAAACCAACATCTACACCAATTGAATTAAGTCTAAAATTTGACCAAAGAAGATTGCAGCAACAATGTGGATCCTATAAGGTACAAAATCATGGTAGGAAGCTTAATGTATTTAACTGCAACAAGACCAAGATATAATGTATGCAATTAGTTTAATTTCCATATTTATGGAGACACCAAAAGAGTCCATTGGAAAAAGAAAAAAAAAAGCATATTTTTTTGAGGTATGTGAATGGAACAAGAAAATTATGGAATTTTATATGCTACTAATAATGATTTTAAATTAGTTGGATATACAAATAGTGATTGGGCAGTAGCCTTGATGATAGAAAGAGCACATCTATATGTGTTTAATGTTGGATTAGGAGCCATTTCATGGGCTTTGAAGAAACAATTTGTATTTTCTTTTCTATTATGAAGCAAGTATATTGCAGCAAACTCAACCACTTGTTAGATGATATGGTTAAAAATCCTCTCATATTTGCATTTTCAAAAAAAAGAGGTTCTGTTTTTTTGTAATATGTCTTCAATTGCATTGTCTAAAAATCCAGTTTTTCATGGCAAAAGCAAGCATATTGCAATCAGATATCACTTCATTCGTGAATTGTTGAGAAAGGAGAAATTGAGCTAAAATTTTGCAAGTCAGAGCAACAACTAGCTGACATTTTTACCAAACCTCTGTCAAAAGAAAGGTTTGAGAATTTGAGAAAAAATTTGGGTGTCATAAATGGACCATCCGCTCCAGATTATTAATTTTTGTTTGGCTCGAGATTAAGGGGAGTGTCAAAATTAATTAATAGGATGTAATGTTGAGCCCCAATATTTTAAACTTTTGCTTCCCTCCCTCTCAACTACCTTGTTTTCGGGGTATTGATTGTTTTTTCTATTAGTTTTCAAACTCCCTCCCTTTGTCCATGCCACACATCACAATTTTGTGACCTCTCCACCAAAATATTTCCCATGGACGTGAGACTCCTCGGATTAGTTACTTTTAAATATTTTTGTCCACCCTTTATAAATGGCCTTGGTTTTTTTATATAGGGGCCAATATATATTTTAATATATATGTTACAATATATATTATTTTGGTTCCATTTTAGAGGCATGGCTTTTAATAGAAAAAGGAAAAGATATATATATATATATGTGTATATATATATATATATATATATATATATGTATATATATGTGGCAAAGGTTAAAAGGGGTTATTATATATATGCAATAGATAAGGAGATAAATAGAAAATAGAGAAAATAGAGAACCACAACTCGAGAATATATAGAGAGAAAAAATAAAAAGAGAGAGAGTAGAAAAGTGGATTAGCATAGAAATAGAAATGAGGGAAAATACGAGAGACAACAAATATAGTGCAACAACTCATGAAATTTTTAAGAAAAAGAGAAATAGAAAATTGGACACAAGAAGAGAAATAGAAATAAAACATAACGTTGTAGCTCTATGATGAATGAAGTTATTTGAATTGATATATATATATTTTGTGTGTGTGTTTTTATTTGTGTTTAAGTTGTGTATTTCCATTACTTGGTGGAATTTGGCACTAAATTTTTCCAAAACATCTCAACAAAGAGGGTACTTCAAATTTGAACAATACCAAATAAAAATTGAGTAGATAATCATTAAATAAACATTGTTTTGAAATCTTGGTTGCATTTAATTTCAAAGTAGAAATAACTGGGCATCTCAAACCATTAACAACCATTTTTATTAAAAATTGGTATGTATCTATGCATAAAAAATAAGTGATTTTAATTATGAATCCAAACAAATTAGGCGGATGAGGAAAAATTGTTTTAGATTATTTTGATAATTAGTACCTACCATCATCGATCACGAAGAGAGAAAAATGAAAACTAGTCCTACTAATTAGTACCTACCATTTGGGATGCAATTAAATACTAAATAGTCTTTTTCAATTTGTTTCATGTCCACCCTCCTAGATAAATAGAGATACTTATTTAACACATCCCCATGTATGTTCTCTTCTGAGGTCCACATTCTTTTCCGAGAGAGCCCAAGAGTTGGGGCTTGCCTAGTCTCATCACAACAACATCAAGGTTATTGAGAGAAGTATGATAAGTAGGATAATCCTCTTCTATAATCATATCCCCAATAAGGTATACAAGGTAACATGATGCAACCCCATGATTCCTTATAACATGATCCAACCCCGTGATTCCATCATAATATCATCCTCCGTAATTAGTCTAGTAGAAGAAGTTGTGAAATAATTTTTAGCATTGTATACATTATGAATGAGATTGAGGAAGGTTTTAGAAAGCTTTAAGGTCTGTCCATTCCATCCACTTCCAAAATTTTTACAAGTCATGAAATATTTTAATTCCTTTCTCAAACCAAAGGAGGGTAGAGCAACCACTTATCAAATCATGGATCTTGTCATTATATTTCAGATTTGATGAAATTGATTTGCAAGCTTGGCACCTAATGTCAAAGGAAGAGAAGTGTAGTGCCCCTCCAGCTTCTTGCTCCTTTACATAGAGATCAAATTAGATAGATTCATGTTTGATAAGAACCCACGGTTTCCACTAATGGGTAGTCTTGCAAAAATAATCACCTACCAAATTGATACTATGCTTAAAAATCCTAAGAATTATAATCCATAACACCATAGAAAAAGGAATGTCGTGAAATTTAATAACATGAGATCACCATAAGGAATGAATTTTATGGAAAACTTTTCTAAAACCATCTCCAACCCAAATGATGTGAGGTTTGACTAGATCCCACACCTTCTATATACTCTTCATAACAAAATTTCCTCCAATTTTAATAGGCACAGAGAGAGCAACATAATTTTTAGTCCTAAATTCTTCCGATTTGGTTTTCCAAATGGAGTGACTTGAAAAATGCAATGACAAAGAAATATTTTCCAAGCCTCAGAGCCTTCTAAACCCCTGATGATCCACTTGATACTTAGGAAATTGCTTGTAGTTGAATGTCAATGAGCCCTAAGCCCCCAACATCTTTGGGAGTACAACAAATATCCCAAGCCACTCTATGAAAACCTTTGTGCCCATTGGTGTTGGCCCATAAAAAATATCTAAGTAACTTCTCCAGCTTAGCATATGAAGCCTTGGAAGGTGCCCAATAGGAGGAGTAATAAACAAGAGTGGCAAAGCTAACACCTTGCAACAAATCTGAAATTTACCAGCAAGAGAGAGGGTTTTGGTAATCCAATAAGCAATCTTGTTCTCAACTCGCTGGACAACATAGGACAAAATAGTTTAGGATTAATTTGGAAAGAAAATGGGACACCAAGGAACTTAAATTACACCCCGAGATGAATCCACTGCCAAGAAAATCCTTCCAGCCATGGAGGTGTGGGATCCAGAGACTGCCTGTAGCATTGAGTTTTCTTCCATTGGATGGAAGACCCTGAAGCCAAGAAAAATATCTAGACAATGGAAAGTATTATTAATAGACTCTTCATTCTCTTCTAGAGTTAAAAAAGAATCATCAACAAAGTGACCATTAATAAGTTGTTGATTAGAATTGGGGAGAGAGATGCCCTTAAAAAACCCTTGAGAAGCAAACTTGGCAAGAAGTTAGCTAAAAGCCTCAACAACAAGCACATAGAGTGTCGAAGCTAAGGGGAATCCTTGAAGCTCAAACATATTTGACTAAACTCCATTAATGTGGAGCCGAGAAGAAAAATCTTGGAATAACATATTAATAAAGCGATGAATAAGGGAAAAACCCAAGATCTTGAAGTATGGAAATGATGAAAGGCCATCCAATCCCATCATAATATTTTTCAAAGTTAATTTTGATTAAGAGAGACTTTTGATTAGACAATATAGCCCACTCCATGCCTTCCCAAATAGAAATGATGTTATCCAGAATGAATCTACTCTTAATGAAGCCAATTTTTTTCACTACGCACAATGAGAGGTAAGAGATTACAGATCCTGAGAGCCAAGGCTTTGGCTATGATCTTGTAGGAAACATTTAAAAGAGTAATCAGTCTCCAATTGGTGATAAGTTCAGGATCTCCAGACTTGGGAATGAATTTAATATTACCTTGATTGATCAAAGCACCAAGAGAATTAGTCTCCATTGCTTCACAATAAACATGATGAAGTTCGGATATACTCTATCCCATAGCACCTAATAAAACTCACATGGAAATCCATCAATACCAAGATCTTTATCTACCTTCATTTGCATAACACTTCCTTAATATCATCAACATAAAGGGCTCAATCAAATTTAACCCTCTCGGGCCCTAGTAAGCTTACAAGGGACTGCTTGAAGACACTACATCAAAGCAACATCCCTCTCTGAGTGTATGGTTATGCAAAAGAAAGACACCATGATATGGTGAACAAAGGCTGCGAGGACATCCAGAAGGTTTTTAATTTAACCCAATGCACCCTTGATAGCCTGGATTGAATCGAGGCATGCCGAGGCACTGGGAATGCAAAAATATTTGGTCACTTTGTCAACAATATTGAGCCCATGTAGTCAAGCTATCATTTGAGCCCCACGGGCTGGTATACTTCTTCCATCCTGTTTTTTTGATGTCAATGTGCCACCTTAGTTTGAAGGTGAGTATTAAGAAGTGATTGGTCAAGAGCTCTCAATACATACTCCCAGGATAGGCCTAGTGATCCCTTCTTCTAAATAAGGTAGCCACATCATCTAAACATACAAAGAAAATTTGTATTTTTACAATGACATCATGCCACATCAAAATCCACCCGACAAACTTGAAGGGTTCTCAACTAAGTTCCATATGCACAAAATGTGCTCCACAGTTTTCTTATGTTGAAGGTAAGAAGTGTTTAAGTATAACTGGTATTTCCAGGGCTTAGCAGGAGCCAAGTGCCATTCAATTTCAAAAATATAGGTGAATGGTCAGAAAGAAAAACCCCCTCCCAAACAAAAACTAACCTACCAAAATTGGTGGTGAATGAAAACATCTGTTGATCCGAGAGTAGTGCTTGATCAAGCCATTTGACAACTTTGTCTTGACCATGTTTTAAATTAGACCAAGTAAACCCAAATGTATCAGAGGCATGTCTAAAATGGTGATTAGGATCAAAAATTCCAATCTTGTTGTGCATGTAAAACCATGCTTCACACTCACCAACACACCACCGCATAGGAAGTCAGCCCACTTTATCTTCAATAGACTCCACCATGTTAAAATCTCCACACAAAATCTGATTAGCATTGGGTAATTCATCATCAGAAGCCACCACCACAAAGTAATGACTTCTCAATAGTATCATTGGAAGCATAAATATTAGCAATACCAAAAATTTGGTTATGTAAATAAAAAGGGACCACACAACTCAATGAGAAGGGTCAGAACCCCAAGAAATAATAGATTGGTGCATTGAAGCAAAGAGAAGAGTAAGAATACCCCATTTCCCAAGATCATGATTAGAATGGTGATAAATGACACTGGAAAATAGTACAATATGTTGACTGGAGAAGAAAGCCAACAAGCTTAACCTCCTCGTAAACAAAGAACATGCATATGTCTAATTTTTTGACAATCGTCCCTAACCATGTATCGATGGGTTGGTTCGAGTAAGACCACGTATATTCCAAGAGAAAATATCATTAAGAAATATCAATATTCATTCCATATTCCTCCTCAAGGCCCCTAATACTATGAATTGGTTTGCAAAGATGGAAAAGCCAACAAATTTTGAATGAGGAATGTAATCACTCATCTAGAAAGGACATCTCTATAGCGAGAACATTAATCCATAGGATTTTTTGAATGCATATGATCCCTAAATCATTACAATGTTAAAGAGCATCTTGATAGATTTCCATCGATATAAAGAACTTGAAAACAAAGCTCGTATGTGAAAGTTATCGCAGGTCAAAGTTTGGCAAAAATTGGATCAAATTTGGTGAACTGTCCAATCGGGATGTGACATGTGGTAGAAGTTAAAAAATTAGAAAAATGTAAAAAATTCACTTGGTTGTGGACAAGAGGGCCCCGCTATTTTCTGGTTGGGGGCCCTCAACTAGGTTTGGCAAACGTTTTTACATAGGGGGTGCCTTGGCCTCCGATTCATATTACCATTATAATGTATTTGTATATATATGCTTTGCTTTGTGTTTACAATTCTAATGCATTGACATAGTTAATAGCCAACTTGCCACCCATGTGGCCACTTACCTTAGCACAACAGATTAACATGCCACGAGCCAATTTGGCGAGACCAAAAGAACTAGTCATCGAAGAACTAGTCAAGTCCATAGATTTATGAGAGAACTAGACATCAGGATCTAGTCAATACCATAGATCTAGGAAAGAACTAGTCAATACCATAGATCGAGGAAAGAACTATACCTAACAACTAGATAATATCTCCTAATATCTAAATAAATAAAAATAAATATCCACACACATAAGTGGGTGAGGATAAATACAATAAAGGTAAATAATGTACCTAGGTGAACATGAGCTAAGGTAAATACCTACTCTAACACCCCCCCTCAAGTGAAGCTAGGGGCCAAAATAGAAGTGGCATGTCCACAGTATGAGTCCCGAAAACTAGGCCTGATGAGGTACTCATGTACAATATATCCATGAAGAAATCTCGAACCAAAAGAAGGAAAGAATCCTGCTATAAGGAAAGAGAAAGAAGAAGAAGAAGGAAGATGTTCTCACGAACACCCCCAAGAACAACTTCTAAAACCCCAAGCATTCCACGCAACTCAAGGTAGCGAGGTGATGCAAAAGGCTTCGTAAAGATGTCTGCAACCTGTTGCTGAGTCGGAAGGTACTCCAAGCAAAGAACTCCATCCTGAATGTGTTGCCGAATGAAGTGGATGTGTATCTCGATATGCTTGGTCCATTGGTGCTCAACTGGGTTGCGAGAAATGTGAATTGCACTTTGGTTGTCACACCAAAGTACAGTCGGTGAATCCTGTGGGAATCCAAACTCTGTCAATAACTATGAAGCCAAAGAATCTGTTGACTCATTGTAACTGCTGCCTGCTGTACTACCTCACGAAGATGAAAGTGCAATAGCTGTTGCTTTTTACATGCCCAAAACAAAGCGGAGAAGAACCAAGACAAAAAGATAGCCAGAAGTGGAACACTTGTCATCAATAGAACCTTGCCCAATCTGAATCTGTATACCCAACCAACTGAGTAGAGCCCCTAGTGTAGTGTAGGCCAAAGTGGGAAGTGCCATGCAAATAGCACAAAATCCTTTTAGCGACTGCCAGTGACTACTATGAGGAGAATGTGCAAACCGAGATACAAGCCCTACTGCAAATGAAATATCAGGGTGAGTATGGGTCAAGTACATGAGACTCCCAACCAACTACCTATACAATGTAGGATCACAAAGTGGTGTGGTACATGTGGATGTAAGAGTAACTCCAGACTGAAAAGGAGATGGACTTGGCTTGCAATCAGCCATATCAAAGTGCTAAGAAGATCATGGGTGTACTTTTGCTGACTCAAATGAATCCCTGAATCTATCTAGAAATCTACAAACCAAGGAAATAATGCAATAGCCCAAGATCTGTCATGTCAAACTGTGTAGAAAGAGCCCTCTGAATACTCTGAATGTGGGAAGAAGAGCTTCCAGTAAGTAACAGATCATCAACATACAAGACAAGTATCACAATATCCTCACCACATGTTGGAGATACATTGTATGATCGGAGTGGCAATGAAACAAAACCAGTAGATAGAAGAAAAGAATCCATCTTCTCATACCAAGCCCGAGGGGCTTGTTTGAGACCATAGAGAGACCTTGAGCCTACAAACAAGAGAAGAATCCTGAACAAATCCAGTGGTGCTCCATATATATTTCCTCTTGTAGATCTCCATGTAAGAAGGCACTCTTCACATCCATCTAGTATACGGGCCACCCCTGTGATGCAGCAATAGCAAGTACAAGGCGTACATAATCCATCTTGGCAATGGGTGCAAAAGTCTCAGAGTAATCAATACCTTGACTTGTGAAAAACCCTTTGCAACAAGATGAGCCTTATACTTGTCAATGGACCCATCAATTGTGTATTTGGTTTGGTATACCCACTTACACCTAACCATATTTCTTCCTTTAGGAAGAGATACCAAATCCCAAGTATGATTCTTCATCAAAGAAGAATACTCAACTGTCATCGCATCATCCCACTCCTGTATCCCATGAGCCTTTGAAAAAGATTGTGGATCCTCAAAAACTACCTGACACAAAAGTCCAGAACCTATAGAATGTGTGTGATGATGCCTAGTGGGTGGAAGATCCTCTATGAAAGGTGTTGCCTCAAAAACTATAGTACGAGCCCACTTAGGCATAGTGACAACATCAGTGGGAATAGGATCCTCAATGGCATCTATAACCTCCTCATCAATCTCCTCAAAGAAAGGATCCTCAAGATGAGATGAAGAAGAAGAAGGAATGGAAGAAGATGAAGAATCATGAGGAGTGAAACACTCATCAAACTGAACATGTGTTCAAAAAAAGAACATCATGTGTATCAGGATCTAAAAGATGATAAGCTCTCATGTCCTCACAATACCCTACAAAGATCAAGGGTTTACTCTTCTTATCCAAAGCTTTCCTTTTCTTCTTTGGCACAAAGGCCCAAGCATGGCTCCCAAAGACTCGAAAAAATGAGACATTTGGCTTAGTGTTGGACCAAGCTTCCTCTGGAGTCAAATGCTCAAGTGCTCTGTGTGGTGTGTGATTCTGAATATAGTTAGCACAATTAACTACTTCTACCCAATAGATAGGAGGTAAATCTCTAGAATGCATCATACAATTAGCCATTTCCTTCAAAGTTCTATTCTTCCTTTCTGCTAAGCCATTATATTGTGGAGTATGAGGAACAAAATGCTTTGGTGAATAATGCCTTGAGTTGCCAAAAATTTAGAAAACTCATTGCTGAAGTACTCCCCCATTATCAGTGTGAAGGTTCTTTATGCTACTAGAAGATTGTTTCTCGACCAAAGCCTTGAAGACTTTGAAGTGTGAAAAAACATCACTTTTGTACTTGAGAAAATAAACCCAAGTACGCCTCGAAATTATCAATAAATGTAAGTGCATACTTAGCTCCATTGAAAGATGGGGTAGGAAAAACCATCAAGTCACTATGCACAAGCTCAAGTGGTGAAGAAGCTCTCTTAGACAAATTCTTAGGAAAAGGATCTTGGTGTTGTTTCCCTAATGCACAACCATGACAAACTCCCTCAAGACAAGAAACTCTAGGAAGACCATCTACCATACCATGAGTGCTCAACTCCTTCAAATATCTATAATTGAGATGTCCAAATCTTTCATGCCAAAGCTTACTCTCTGAATCTGAATGAGAAACCAATCCTGTCCCTATAGAAGAAGTGTCATCAAAACCCTCAAAGTGATATAGTCTAGAACTATGATCAACAATACCCTGAGCAACAAGTGAATAAGGCTCCAACAAAGTTCTTACTTCTGCCCCATGTGGTGTAAAAGTCATTTTTTTCCTTGACCAGAATGAAAAATTTGATATACAAAAAGCAAATTTGTAGTGATGTTAGGAACATATAGTGCATCTTGGATATTTCCACCATCAAGTTGTATATCACCTTTTCCCTCAACAAAAAGAAAGGAAGAATCTCCAACCTCAATTTTGGAAGTAGAACTCAAACCTAGAGAAACAAAAGACTCCTTGGAAGAAGTCATGTGATGAGAAGCACCAGAATCTATAACCCAATTGTCTGCAAGTGGTGACTGAGATCTTCCAACAACATTAAGTGCTTTTCCATGCTGATTAGAAGGAGGTGGAGTGGAGATAGAAATTTTGTGTTTCTTGACTGCATCCTCTAAGGCTTGCATTCACTTATAACACCTATTTTCTTCATGATTACTACCCCCACAAAAAGAGCATGAATGACTAGACTTATTCTTGGATTTAGAAGACTCCTTGGGTTTTGAGTTGTTTTCTTTGGGTTTAGGAGCATTTTGAGATGGAGAAGGTGTGGATTTGGTTTTACTGTTTGGTTTTCCCTTGCCCTTAGGATTAGATGCAACTAATGCCTTTTGAGAGGTGGAAGACTCAAGGTGAGATAATTTGGATTCTTCCTAGTAAGTCTTTCACAAAATGTTTCTAAGTTAGGCATTTTGAAGGTGTCACCTAAGGCATCCATGCTAGAGAAAAGGTAGAAGCAAAAATTTGGAATGGTCCTCTCAACTTGGATAGAATCAAGTAAACACACTCTTCATCTTTCTTATCTCTTCCACTCCCCTTTAATTGTGTCAACAAATGCTTGAACTTGGTAAGATAGTCTATAATTGTTGGAAAATCTTCAGAGATTAAGAGAGGTGATCTCAATTTCAAGTTGCATGGCTCTCATATGATCCACCTTACCAAATAAACCTTCGATTTCTCCCATATTTTGAAAGGAGAGTCACACTTTTCCAAATGAAATAAAATAGACTGTCACTTACATAAGTTCCTATCAAACCCATACACTCATCAAATTTGCATTGTACTAAAATTTCTCATATTCTCTAGTGAACATTGGTTGTTCTTTAGAAGTTAAAGCCCATAATCCTTTCCACTTAATTATTGTTTCCATTCTTGGTTTCCATGTGTGGTAATTATGTGTTGTTAATGGCTCAACATGATCTAATGTAGAAGTAGATGCCATCTTAAAAAAAATCACCAAAAGAAATGGAAGAACCAAGTAATGCAACAAGACCCCAAGCAATGCAACAAGAGCCCCCAGATTTTGGCACTTTATAATGAGTGCATGTTACAATATGGCACTTTATAATTATAGTGTGATTCTCAAAATAAATATTTCCAATGGAAAAAGCATAAAAAAACAAGCACTTTTGCAAAAAAATGGCACTCAAAACCGAGTTACCGATCAAAAGATACAAGTTTTCAATATTATGCTCTACTATTTATTTTAGTTTCCACTAAAATAGAATAAAATGCTCTTGCCTTCACCACACAAATAAAATGAAAGGGGGCTGGAGTTAAGCACCTACTAGTAGGAATCACAAGCTTTAAGCCCTCATATGACCATACCATATTTGACCCGAGGGGGGATAAGGATTTTAATGGTACTAAAAGATGAAAGAAAAAAAAAAATTTTCGAAAAAAACCTCTTTGCAGGACCCCTAAAGCCAAAAAACATATTATGCAAAAATCCTATAAATGCCTAATGAAAAAAACCCAATCGGATCTCAGAAACTGAGAAAACCTAGAAATTTCTTTCTTTTTTCCTTTTGTATGACGACATGAATCCAAGGCGAAAACTAGTGATGTTTCTGCACAACAAAAAAAAAAAAAAAATGATACGCTCCTCCGAAAATGGTCGAGTTTACAGATCGATCTTAGGGTTTTGCCACCTTCCGGATCCAATGGAAGCCTCTTTTTTGCATAAAAATGCATGCAGCAACAAAATACGAGAAATCCCAAATATATGAATATATAAAAAAATTTTTATTTGCAAAATAAAACTTACAGATGGATGTCAATAGCAATCTCCTTCTCTGATACCATAAAAGGAACGATAACCAGATCATACCAAGCCAAAAACAGATGCTAATCAAACACCATGATCAATAAGATGAAAGTAATTCACCAGAATAACTTTACATAAACCTTTGCAAACAAATGAGCAGCAATATCATATATTATTATGGAACTCAATGAAATATAATGAGAATGGGCCTTGCTTATATAGGTAAGGAATAACAATCTAAGAACCAGTCAAGGTCATAGATCAAGCCATAAATCATGGAAAGAACTAGTCATCAAAGAACTAGTCAAGTCCATAGATTTATGAGAGAACTAGACATCAAGGATCTAGTCAATACCATAGATCTAGGAAAGAACTACAACTAGATAATATCTCCTAATATCTAAATAAATAAAAATAAATATCCACACACATAAGTGGGTGAGGATAAATACAATAAATGTAAATAATATACCTAGGTGAACATGAGCTAAGGTAAATACCTACTCTAACAAATAGAGTGGCTTAGCAAGCTATAAAATGGGCCAAAATATGTTTATAAAAGGTTTTTTAGCAACTCGTGATAAGGAGCAAAGAGGCGGACTTTTCAAAAATCACTCAAATTGAGGCATTTAGATTCAAAGATATTGTACTTTGGTGTAAAAGGAAAATTTCTCAAAATTCCAAGACAAATATGACGATAATTTTATTTTTCCATGAAGTTTTGTATATTTCAAGGTGTAGGTGTTTTTCGAACACAAATGCATGAAAAGGGAACTTTGGAGAGCCCAAGTAGAACCACATGTGAACTCAGAAAGAAATTTTACAAGTGATCGAGTCTACAAATCTATTTTAATCTCTTAACGTAGGTATTATGATCTATTGGTCAATTTGGGAAGGTAAAATTTGTACTTCCTTTGATAATAAATAGATCAATTCATGATTAAGTGAATTCGAGATGCATTTTTACCGGGTGAACTTTGTTATCAATTTTTTGGGTTTTATTTAAGTTTTGTTGCTACTTATATTCAGGTTCTCAATTCAAAGATGAAATGGTATAAGAAAAATTTAATTAACTAAAACTTAGATTAAAGCTAAATTGAATCTATTATCCATAATAGTGTGCATAATCAATTTTGGACAAACAAGTTAAATTGAATGCACTATACAATCAACATGTAATCAAAATTTAATGGTTTGGTAATATCTCCATTTGAATCATCAAATTTGAATTAAAATGATAAATTGATTGTTAATATAAAATTAGAAAAATCGAGGTTTCAAAACACCCAAAAGTGAGTCCATAAACACTCTTGATCAATTTTAAAATCATAATATTAAAGAATTTGAAAAAATTTGAAATGGTACCCATGGGTAAAAACCATTTTTAAAATAAAGCATACTCATCATCCTCTGAAGGAGAGGGCCTACGAAAACACATGCGTGTGGACTTGTTTCCTAAAGTGTCAATATTCACCTCAGAATGAGGTTGTGAATTCACCGGAGTGGAATAATTGAGCACATCGCAAGTGAGAGCGATGGACTTGTGGGGTTGCCACAAGATGCTTGTTAACCGAGGGATTAAAAGCCAAAGAAGACCCTCCTACGGGAAGGTAAAATTTTGGCCGGGGTTTATGGTTTTTCTTGTTGGTAAAATCATTGTTCATACCTCTCTCCAAGAAGAGGATGGTTTGGAATTGGCACTTTTCTTCTATGTGACAGGTGGGGTAGAGGAAGCCATTGAAGGACATTCCCGAATCATATGGTTGATGGATTGATAACGAAAGTAAGTATTGGGCATATTAATGTAGAGGATACATTGAGAGAAATGGGTGTCACCCATAAGGATATTAATAGTTTCTTTGAGGTCCTCGCTAAATCAACTTCCACACAGACTTGATGTTATAGGGTGAAACATGAAACTTATTTTGTTCATGGAAAACAAACCGACCAATGGTTTGACCATATCTCCCACAAAAATCCAAAGGGGCATAGGTAGAACAGTGGAACTCAACCCGGATGGGAAATTTAAGATTAACATATTTATAAACTCATAAATCACATGTCTAAGGAGATAAGATAACCAACATGTTCCTATTAAACCAAGGGCCATGATTCACAAGGGCTTCTCATGTAATGCTCGTGGTTGGAAAAACGAAACAAAAAAAAACTTGATAAGGTTTTGGACACCCTCAAGTTTGATGACATGACCCTTCCAAAGTGGTTTTGAACCCACTCCTTAATACTCTTTGGGGGACATCACCAACAAAATAAGCAACCGGTGTGAAATATTCAAGCGAAGAAAAAACTCTTTTCAAATTGAGGAAAATCTAAAATAACATCAGCTCAAACAGAGGAGGATCATTACCTCATTATAAACCTTTTAACAAACTTTCAGCTTGCTTCTTTTTTAGAGGCATGGTCATTTGAGCTCTTACCATATGAACCTACACCAAGATATGCAGGAAGAATGGTTTCCGCCATTAAAATAGGCAAGCACCACCACTCAAAGGGTGAAAAAAATAATTAAGTCCAATATACCGTGAAATAAATGTCCACCCTTGATACAATGTGGGGTGTGACAGGGAAGTACAATTTACAAAATCAAGCATTAATTTCATACCATATTAGAACACCCAAAACAGTCCCTCCCTTCTTTTCATAATTAAATCAAGACCATTGTGACATGATAAGACCTTAGTTCCATTAAATCCTTGTTGGCTAATCTAAACCTATGGTGAGAAAATTGATAATAATTAGCAATTCGCTGATTATGAAGGTTTTATTTTATTTTATATGTGCACCCTATAAACTCGATTAACTATTATGGAACATTATCAAGTATTATTTAACCTATCCTTTATTCAAATCCCCATTTTCTTTCAACTAACTCCTGGGGGAATATAATAGCTAAATAATCATATAATAAATACTAAACCATGGGTGACTTTTGGTATCATAAGAGAATGGTGGTTTATACAACATTTGGATTTAATACGAATGATCATGGTTTGATATGGTGCAAAACATAGTATTGGTGTTATCTCCACCATCTTGGAAAACAAAGGATGGGGGACTTATAACCTAATAAATTTGGAAAACCATGTGTCTCATATATAATAAGGGTATTTTCCTACTGATTGTACTCTTGCATGGATAGGAATTTGGTGTTCACATTTATGTGTAATACTCCCCAAATGAATTATATGGTGTTAGATCGATGGGGATTAATTAAGGGGTGATTTTTGAAACACAATATAACTTGATGATAATTAGTTACCCTCATGGTGGTAGAGATCATGGTAATCTTAGGTAGCTTCACCCATTCAAACAATGGAAATGGGATGGAATTATTTATTAGTTTGTTAAAATTTAGGAATAACTATGATTCAATTGAATGAATTCTTAATAAATGTTTTAAAAAAATTGTCCCAATTTGTACAAGGTATTTGGATGTTTGTTCAAAGGTCATAAGATATGTGGGTATTATAAGAAGATAGGTTGCTCAACCACCAAGTGTTTCACTTGTTCCCATGCCTTCCAATTTGACTAAAGTATAAAGGACCCATGAGGACCAATAAGAAATCCCCCAAATAGTAAGTCAACCAAATGAAGTCATTTTCAAATCTCTTGACCCTTCGGATCCTATTGGTATGTGGTGAGACTAATACTCATTGAAATTTTTCAGATATTATCATGGAATTCTCTTAGAATGGTTAATTGATATTACCTTTCTTAGAAGTTTTATGCAATGAAATCTCATTTTTATTCATTGTAATAACATTATCTCTAAAATAATTCTTGTATAAGTTAGAAAACTACATTATTCTTCTTCTTCAAACTAAATTATTCTCACAAACATGTTGTGTGTTGTTCTAAATAAATTTTTCTATCTTTAGAATATGCATATATTTTTTATTCAATAAGTTCCATGAAAAAACTAGTATATCATCATTTTCCTCATTCTATCTCATTTTATGTTTTGATTTTTGAGCACACAATATAGCACATTCATTGCAAATGATGGTCCTCTAAGTATTGTTGTGTAAGTGTAGAGTTGAAGTAAATGGAAATGGTGTTGCATGAGGTTATATATTAGAATGATTTTACTTTTTATGTATTTCCATATAATTTGAAGATTGAAGTATAAGGCATCTTTCTTCCCTTAATTCTAAAATCATGTCTAAGTAATTTTTTTACATTTTAGGTGATTTATGGATGGGATTTTCATTGAGGGAAAAAAATTGGAAACCATTTTTTCCCATCATTCACCATGATATTATAAGGTAAATATCATCAAATCTATAGCGGCTTTAGTATACCACCTTTGCTACTTTACTCAGGTATTGGTTCTGCTAACCTTTAATTACTAACTATTTGTTATGATACCATGTTTGGTATTGCAAGTAGTTTTTCTTAAAATTTTAACTAATTTGCACTTAGATAGATATTAGATGGTTGGTTCTATATATCACCCTTTTTGTAAAATAATTGTTATTTAAAAAAATGAAATACATAGATATTCAACTACTAAAAACAAATTCATACATTCCAAAGATATTCTTAAATATTATTTTAAGAATTGAACATTTCTATTTGGAATCACATATTATCTTTCTTGGGTTTCCAATTATTTATATTGTAAAACTCACAAAGAAATTTATTATTGATACCATGAATATAGAACAAAAAATAATATTGAAACTAATCTCACACCTAATGCACATTGCAAATTTGTGCAGAGAAATTTTGAGGCATTATGTCAAACAATTAGCTTTCCATGTTTATGCTTCCATGTTTTACATGCATTTCTACCAAGGTATTTGCAAACACAACATCTCTAACAAAATCTTCTATCCTTTACACTTTTATGATGTCCATATCCTATTCCAAATCTCCCATTTGGAATAGGCATGTAGGATACTAGAAAAGGTTGTGGAATTTGGCTTTAAATCTACTAATTGCATTTACTCAAAACTTTCTAAATATTTTTCAACAAATCCATTTTATGCATAGTCTATAATAAATTTTGTCTACATGATCATATTTATTCTCATCATTCTATCAAACAATTTACTTTATTTGTCTATACTTCCACAATTTTCATGTATGTCTAGTAAAATAGTTGAAACCACACATCCGACAAATTCCTCTATCCTTAATGCTTTTATGGATGTCCATACCCTTTTTTGAAGTCCCAATTTTGGAACAAATGGGAAGGATGCTGAAAAGGTTGTGGAAATTGGATCTAAATTTACCAATTGTATTTCCTTGAAAGTTTTGAAATATTTTTCAATAAATCCATTTTTACATAGCCTGTAATCAATGTTTTCCATGCAAACACATCTCTTTGAGGCATTCTCTCAAATAGTTCACTTTCCATTTCTATGTGTCAAATCCTATTTTATCATAATGTACTTGTAATGTAATTCCATCTCTATATGTTTTTTTCAATTCTAGGTATCACTCTATATCCTCCAACTTCAAGAGTTCAAGTAGCCTCTACAAAGAATATCGAAGTTGAACATGTTATTATTTGATTACTAAGTAATTTGGAGCCTATCTATTCTCAAAAAGTGGTGCAACTAGATTGAGGACATTTATGCCCAATCCATGGGAAATTCATGGAAAAGGTAATGAAGTTAACGTGGTATGTTGAATATACAAGATCAATAACAAGATTGATATCTCTCGACATTTTTTAGATAGATGTATTTAAAACATGTGTACATGTTATTTGCTAAAGTGACTGAATATCCAAAATACAAAGTCGATTCTTGGTAGAGTTGTCATTTTGTATTCATGAATTTCTTAATTAAATGCCAAAGCACTTTTAGATAACTTGGGTAAGAATTTTATTTCATATTCATGATAATTTTCTTTTCATGTTGATATTGCTTCAATTATAGTTAAAGTAACTTGTATGGACATATGAGGTATTCAATGACCCATAGAAGATGGGAATTTATATTCAATGTGGAGATCATGCACTTAAAAAGGGAATGGGTGGGAGTAGAGGTAATGACCATTTGATATATTCCAATACGACTTTGGTGAAAGATTTGGAGGTAAGTTTTTGTAATAAAAATGATCATTGGGTTGTATTTGAATTCCATTGCTTTTACTTTTGAGAAGTTTTTTTGTTTGAATATGATGTTACGAAGGTGGATCCATCAAGGGAGGATGTAGGGAGAGAAGATGAGAATATTTTGTTTAGTTGTTCAAAATATCTTAAGGTCCTTTACAATGGAAAATTCAGAAAAAAATTTCAATTTCATGTGATGTCAAGGCTCTAATTGCAAAGGGTAAGTTGGTATCTTGTTATCACTAAATCTCTAGGTTCTTATATAACTTCTTCTATTAAATTGAAATGAATATGTTTTTCTTTATTGATATTGATCACTAAAAGTAGTATGATCACTTATCTAATTTTAGGTGTTTTGGATTTAGATAGTGATTCCCATGTAGATGCTTGAGTTAATTTCCACTAAAGGGTCAAATTATGGTGCTTCAATGAATTTCCCTTGCTATGAGGGTTATGGAATGAAAGTCCCTATTACACAACTTGGTCCTTCCATGGTCCGAAAAATGCAACATTTTTTCTCTAATTTGAAAGGATCGGGTGACACTTTTTAAAACTTGTTTCATAACTTGGTATTATGAACTACTCTTGGCTTCCCTTGTTTTCTTATAGTTATTTGGTTCCTATGCAAGTGATGTGAATTATCAATTTTTATCATTATTTTCATGCATTCTATGTCAAGGGTTAATAACATTTAGGCACCCTTTTGTATTTTCTCTTTTTGATATTAATAAAATGTTTGTGGACCCATTTGTGGGCACAAGATTCAACCAAAATTATTTTTTTTAATTTATAATATTGATCACCAGTTTTCTCTAGTGCCATTAAGATATGTATCTATTGATTGCACTAGAAGAAATTAATTAGTTATTTTTTATTCTTAAAATTCAATTTTTTATTCATTAAATTTGTATTGTCTCTAGAGACAAAAAAAGTTAAATGTTTATATCTCTAAAGAGAAAAATAAAAATAAAATTCATGTCTTTAGAGAGACAAAAAATAATAATTCCTAATGTCCCTAGAGAGACAAAATGATAATGTCACTCAAGAGAGACAAATGATATTGTATCTCAAGAGACAAAATATGTATTAATCTATATTGTGTCTAGATAGACAATAATTAAAGACAATATTTGAGACAATATACAACTTTTTAATTGTCTCAATTTGAGACAATTTGGTCAATTATCGTCTCTAATATTTTCTCAAATCACCCCTTTGTACTAGTGATACCAACTTAGTAAAAATATAAATCTTTAAGTGTGAAAATTTTGAGAGCTTCTCCTTCAAAATGTAATAGTTATATTCTTTGAATTATTTTGTCTATTTACTTTACTATTTATTATTTCAATAATTAAATTTACAAATATATTTTCAAAGCTATTTTAAATTTTAATTTATTTAATAAAAATTCACTACACTTTGTGTTGTAAGTTGAACATCATAGCCCATATCAATGCTCAAGTGGAATTGAAAACTCGATCAAAGATAAAGTACGTGTACACACTCAAGCATCTTTCTCACAAACATGTAATTTTAATTTCATACTTTAAGGGGGAATGTAGACAACTATTTTTGTAATTTACCATTTGGCAATAACTTTGGATTTGCACATAATACATGACTTGTGTGCACATTCCAAGCCTAGGTGATTTATCATTATTCTATGACTTTATTACCAATTCACACTACTCATTTACTTACATAACTACTTGCAATAATTAATAGAAGTATATTATCCCTAGGCATCTCACCTAGAATATTTTAAAGTCCAAGTTTGAACTAGTTTCCCATGACAATTTGGTTAGGACCAAACCATACAACGTTATGATGTGAGCTCATATGGTCCTATCTCCCACCACCCAACAATCACTTATCTAATTTGGTATATTTTCATGCAATAGTTCATATCCCATATAATTCATCCTTAATGCAAAATTAAAACTATAAAAGCATGTTTAACTCACTTATTTACCAAACCTATAAATCACTAGAATATTTAAGAGCGCTCATTTCAAAAACATAACCTAGAGTATCACATACACAAGTTAACCTAAGCCACATACACATTTGAAGCCAACCATACTAGGTTTATGAGCCTTGCTTCTCATTCTATAGGCCTTCAAACTCAATCCAAGCAAGTCTATGCATGATAAGCCATTTTTATTGTTTTCAAGTGCTCAAGCTACTCAAGTAGCCGAATCTATTAGATATCACATGTTGGGTGGAAAAAAATGTGGTTTGAGGCATCTTCATAGTAGTTATGATGTAGGTAGTGCATGTGCACTTGAACCTAAACACTTACCTTTTTGCAGGTCTCCTACCCATAATTGGGGTTTGAGTTTGTTTCGCAACATAAAAAGGGTTCGACAAATGTATGCCACCCAGATTTCATTGGGAAGGTCATCACAAAGCATCGCAACTACATAGAAATTTAGAGGTTCTAGTGTATCCCAATTTGAAAATGTAAAACTTAGGACTACACCATACCATTCTCTAGGATAAGTTGTTCGGTTCCAAACCAACATAGTTTGTAGTTGTAGTTTGAAAAATGAACTATCTTCATATCATTTCTAGTATAAAACATCACTTTGCACTCCAAGATAGAATTTATACTTTTGTAATTAGCTAGGTGTACTTCTCCTCTTGTGTTTTGAGAAATCATATCTCTCATTATATCTTGCAAATTACATTGGGTTCTATATTATAGTGAACACATTAGTGTTTTTTAATTAATTAGAATATATTAGTCTACCATTATGCCTTTAAATAAATAAAAACTCATCTAATACCAAACACTTATTTATTTATTGAGGTGTAATTAAGTTCAAATGGTTGAAAAAGCATTAAGGTTAATGTATGGTAATATATTGAAGGGCACCAAAAATCCATGTGAATTGTAAACTCCAAGATCTTTTTATGTTGAGGACGTAGAATATATGTATTGGACAAAAAGTTCAATTAAATGTAGAATCAAGGGAGTAGGGTGGTTACAACTAAAGGGTGTATGGAAGATGAGGGAGAACCACATAACCAACACCATGAAATTTAAAGTAAAGAACAAGTAGTATAAAAACAAAGCAACATGTCATTTAACAACTAACAAATACCAAAGAGCAATTTTCAGGTAAAAATCTAAATACCAATTGAATATTTTATTTCATTCTCCTAACCACCATTTCTAAATTAGATTTAGAATATATATTAAAAATATTTAATACATATAAATTAAAATGAACAAATCTTTATACTTCACCCAAAAAAGAAAAGAAAGAAAGAACACACAAATATACATTGACAAAAGATATTAAAACATTAGCAAGCTTTCTATGCTTAAATTCAAATTTCAATCCAATTCTTAATCTTAAATAACCTAAACACTAATGACAAGAGAATGTTTTTAACTATTAAAGTATATATATTTATTTATGGACTTCGCCTAAATGTACATATATTTTTCTTTAAAATTCACATACCTTTTTGAAAAATCACCTCTAAATACTTGTAAGCATTCTTTCAATTTTTCCTTGTTCTGGATGTAAAACAATGGGCATATAACAGGTATATATATGGAGCTTTTAAGTATTCCAGATCATTTGATCATTTATTTAAGATGTGATAAAAGTCAAGTCAAGTCTTGAGCAGACCCAGCTAATTTAGTTTCTATAAAATCACCTGTCTGTTAAAAATCCATGTGAATGGAACATTCCGTTTGTTCTTTGTTCTCTTCCCGGCTCTTTCTTCCATCATTCTAATTCAAGGTGCCAACTTACATACAAAGTCCTGTGCTCTACGTCCCTCGTGTGAAAGGCCTTGTACTTTATCTATTTTCCACCTTTTCAGAAAGAATTCCAAAATGTCTGCGTAGTCCCTGGCTGTATAGACCCCCAATTTCTGAGCCACAGCAGAATAGTGTTCAAAAAGATTGTCATCCTGGCCATCATACATCAAGTAAGCAGGCATGCAGATCTTTTTCCTCATCATGTCTGCAAAGGCTATCATTGCACCATCAGAATCTATCTCAAACAACTTTTCGACTATCTTTGTGTATGCAGTCTCGTGGCGCTTCTCATCTGCAGCAATGGTACCACATATTTGAGCCAGATTATGGTCAGCATATTCATAGGCCTGCCTTGCAGTATTGCCATGGGATATGAAAGTTGCTCTCTCTTGGAATGATGTGTATACAAATCCAAGATATGGGCTGTTTTCAGTGCATGGATCCTTAACAAACCATACAAAACAAAACAAAATTAGAACAGCAAACATCTCTAACAAGAACATAGCTAACAAGAAAATATCTTGGCATTAATAAGGTTAGCACTCAAGTTTTGCAGGTCTAACCAACAGGAAAACTTTATACAGCGGGTGCATTCATCGTTGACAGAATGAATGTGGATTATGTTTACGACATTCCCATGTGGTGAACATTCATGAAATGAGAGCTAAACATCTTTAAAAAACATAATAGAGAAGACAGGAATTAAAACTATCTTGATGCTTACAAATAAAACTAATAGCTTGTACCCTTTAACATAAATTATATGCCTTAGGAATATAGATCACTTTTTTGCATATAGAAAGCCCTGTTTTGAAAAAAAAAAAAAAGATAAAATAAGAGGAAGCATTTTCAAAACCAAAACAAATTATTTGTTGTAATTCAGAGTAGTGATACTGATATCCATATAATTTAGTTGTTTTTTAAGTTATGAAATAAAATATCAAAATTCGTGAGAAGGAAACCATCACTTAAAACACATTAAATGAAAATAATAGTTACTATCATTCACTCATCCTCAAACCTGAGAAAGTTAGATGACCTCTGGGCAGTCCGGATCAGGTCCTCAGTACATATTGTGAGATAATTATAGGAACACAAGATAAATACATGATTTGGACTACCTAAAATGGTAGCAATGGCTGAGGGAAGGTCATATTTAGTTGGTACGTTTGACATTTGAAGGATTTCTAGAGCAGTTAATATATATATATATATATATATATATATATATATATATATATATATATATATATATATATATATATATATATTTGGGTGTATATTTAACATTTCCGTGTATAACGGTGAATCGATAAGACTAAACGCTTGTAAATGGAAAGTTAGGGGTTCAAAAATTTTGCAGTCGACAGGAATGAACATGCCGCGACTCACGGTCATTCATGGCCTTTCCTACTATTAGTTATAAATGCAAGAAGTTACAAGATAAAAACTAGTAGACGTCAGACATTACAGAAATCATGTATACACGCATTATGAATGGAAACCTTAGGTGGCATCTACGTCAAAAAGAAAACTAAAATTAGAAATAAGCATGGCATCTCAGCAAAGAGGGTACTTCAAATTCGAACAGTACCAAAGAAAAATCTAGTTGCCATCTAAGGTTAAGGAAAAGTGGGTGCTGTGAAAACCAAACACTGCTGTGAAATCCTGGTTGCATGTAATTTCAAAGCAGAAATTAGTGGGCATCTAAGCCAATGGAAGTCACTGCTCTGAAACCATTAACGGCCACTTTTTTATTTAAAAACTGGAACTCAGTGCTTCGAATTATGAATGCAAACAAATTAGGCGGATGAGGAAAGCCTGTGTTAGATTAATCCTGCTAATTAGTACCTACCATTATCAGGATCACGAAGAGAGAAAATGAAAACATAGTCCTGCTAATTAGTACCTACCATTCCGTATCCAATTAAATACTGAATAGTCTTTTCAATCTGTTTCATGTCCACCCTCCCAGTCAAATAGAGATACTTATTTAACACATCCCCATGTCTGTTCTCTTCTGCAGTCCACATTCTTGTCCAAAGAGCCCAAGAGGTGGGACTTGCACCAGTCTCATCACGGACACCATCAAAAGTATTGAGCATAGTCTGATAAGTAGGCAGAGCCTCTTCTGTAATCATATCCCCAACAAGGCATACAAGGTAATCATCTGGCAACCCACAAGCTCTTTTTCTCAAATCTCTTACATCATCCTCAAAGTTCTCAGAGGAAGCAAGAGGCAAAAATCGCTAGGCTGCCAGCATTTTTCCACAGGTTTCAAGTGGGGTAAAATGTTATCCTTTGCCCATCCCTCGAGAGATTTGAATATATCTATCTTCTCCGGTGGCATAGAATGTATCACCTGCCTATGATTCCTCTCACGTCCATATTTCAATTTTGCAGCTTCTCTGCAACATCAAAACAAATTATTGTTAAACAGTACAATATTTCTTAAAACAAGAATAAGAATAACAAGAAGATATCAGCAGTACTTACTTGGAACTTCTTGTAGGGAGTGTAAGTGTAGCAGCCTTAATCATTTTGGTGTCCTGGTAATTACGGCATACCATGATCCTCCTGTCATGGTCTAGAGTACCCACTACCGAATATCCAGCGTTTATTGTCGCTGCCATTGTTTTTCCACCTTTCTCAACAGACTTGTGAGCAAATGCAGTGCAATCTTTATATCTACTTTTAGCTCAGGAATATCAGTCGCAAACCCCATTGGCTGTTGATTGAATCTTAATTAAGAGTTCATGTGATAAACACGCTACACATTTCCAAACAAAACACCAATTCGAAACGAAAGAATTAGACGGATTCCACGTATAGAAAGAACATTATGAAGAGGGTAATTGGTCTCAAGCAGCTTGATATTTTTACAATAAAGCTTTGATGGCCTATTAAACTAGAAGGGTTTGTATGCCCACTATAAATTAGGAAATTCTTAGCCAATTGTTATTGTCCTGTGACACTCTTGATCACAATAAATCTGCAACCATTGTATATCTCACACATATTAGAAAAACAAGTCGCAATAAACTTTTATTGCTGCTTCTGTATATCTCACACACATTTAAAAACAACACGCAATAAACGTTTATTAGAATAGATGTTTTTGTATAGAAAGACTTCTACTGTAGGATTCTGTCTTTCTTTCTCTTGGACTTCCTTTTCCACTGTTTAAATGACCCAAATGTATTTATTTATAGATCATTTCTACTTTCTTCAGGTTTCTATCATAATACATATAATACGATCATATATATATATAAATCTTATTATTGTTTCATCACGATATATCATAGAGATATTGAATACCTCAAACTTTCACAAAATTGCTACTTACAAATATTAAATATATATAAATCAAGCTTAAATATTAAATATATATAAATCAAGCTTAAAGTTTCAAGACCCACTTACACATGACGTTATATATTGATAGTTTGCCTAAACATTGTCTCATATGCTCAAAATTATCCAAATTAGTTAATGATGCAGACAAACCTCTATTTTTCCAATTTTAAAAATATGTATTCTACATACAAAGAGTTTAAGTGCAACAGAAAATGAGAAGACAACAATAAATAAGTTTCTTTATTAAAACTAAATACACAATATAACTCTTATTTATTCATCAAAAAAATACATCCACCTTTGTTCCCAATCTTCTCCCCCTCTACACCAAACTTGCATTGGTTTTAAATATGAAAGAAGTAGACTCCAATTGGGACAGATTTATTCTAAAAATAGGTAGCAACTCTAGTTGTTCCCTTAATTCCACAAGAACATGGCAATTGGTGAAATGGCTATTATTAGTAAACAACTCTTAAAAATAATATTAATAATTCCACTATAGAAAACAACACTTAATTAATCAATTACATCATCTTTCCCATATTTTAGAAATTTTGATTCTCATAGTTCAAAGGCATTTTATTTGTTTTCTTCTATTTCCTCCATAAATCAAACTAGGTCTCTTCTTGTACAAGCTCATGTATACTTGCAAGCTCAAGTATACTTTCAAGCTCATGTATAATTTCTTGAAACCACATATTGTTCATCCAAATTGAATCTAACATGATCCTCCTTCATTGCAACCTAACTCATAACTACCACAAAAACTAGGCTTCTCTCTTTGAAATTTCCATCTAGTACAACCATGGAATATTCAACGAGTCCTAAAACTAATTTACTTTGGTAAAAACAACTCGCATGTTGTATTCTAGCTCCTATAACAACACTATGTTCTTTCACATCCATTTTTGCAATGGTTGTCTCAAAAATGACTCTCTCTTCCTCCTCTTATGTGTCTTTATATTCACCTCCACACTTTAAGACATCAAGCTCACTTGTCACTTAAAATTCTTTCTCATCTCCATACTTTCCTTCATGCATGTAATCATTTACATGCTTGTCATTTTCAAGATAGTTCCCAATCTCTTTCTCCTCCTCTTGATGACACATTAAGACAGAGAAATTTTAAGACCCCCTAAAAATAAACCCCATAGATATTACTTGGCAAATTTATATAAATGACTTTCAAATTCTTGGCGAATGCCACAAATTGAAATGAAATATTGTCAGCCAATAGAGTCGGTATAATTATGATATCGCCAATAGCATTATGTTGTCGATTAGTAGTAAATTTATCTTTTTGCACGCAATAAAGGTGATTTGAATATAAAAATTTGGATATTATTGTAAATGCTAGGTGAATCAACCCAAAAAAATTAACTTGTACCTAGAAAATTTAGGCGAAATGAAAGCAACCTAACACCTCAAAATTAGCCAAATCCAAATTTCAAAAACCCAAATATTCGTGAATTAACAAAGATTAGCCACTAAAATTTACACTACATTAAGACCGCACCATCTTATTTGTTCTTTTTTAATTTCATTTTCATCCCCGTAATCCATAATGGAGGGATGAAGGATGAAGACCAGGAGGAAATCCACTTGCATTGAATAGTTGCACTCAACCAAGATCAAGAAATTATGAGATTCAAACAAGCAAACTTTATGAAAGCAATGTGCATGCATATGAGAGCTCAAGATTCAAAAAAAAGGATTGGAATGGAATTCAATGACATAGATCAAAAGAGATGGTGTACATATAGGGGAGTGAGTGAGTAACTCCCATGTAAGAAAAAGATGCCTCCATGATGGAGAAGAGGAGTTACTTTCCTAAAGGAGAAAGTAACTCCTATGACACACTTACACATATGATAGATTCCATAAGGGAATCTATCATAACTAAAATGCCACCTAGATCCATGTCCACCTAAGTGAGATGAATCACCCGGTGAGGTGGAATTACACTAAATAACTAAGTGATGAAAAATACCACCTACACTAACACCCCCTTCATCGAAACTTAGGATGGGGCAAGGAAAGTCAACAAAACATACACAAAGGAAAAATGGGTCCCAACCACAAGCCTAATGAGGTACCCATGCACAAAAAAATCTCAAGTAGTGATGGAAAACCTAGTGGGAAAAACCTCCACTTACAAGAGATAGAAAAAATCTCCTAAAATACTAAGAAGAAGAAGAAGAGGAGAGAAGAAGAAGTCTATCCAACCTCCCAAGAAGATGATCCAGTCATGAGCCACCCTGTGCTAAGTGAAGAGGAGGAAGAAGAACCCCATAGTGACAAGGTGTTGTTCCAATCTAAGGAACAATTCTTCATACGTGAAGTGGAAATGCCAGCTGCTCCATGAAGAAATGTAGATCCCGAAGTAGTGGCAAGGAAGGAAGGTGGAATGTCCTGAAACTATGAAGAAGTGTGCCCAATTCCTGATGAGTCCTAAATCATAGTGCCTACTCCCTGAAATGTCTGAAGTGGACCAGAAGTAGGTGGATCAAGAGGAAACTCCTCAAGATGTGGCAAGAGATAAGTGGATGGTGGAGGTGGTTCCCCATCATGACAATTAGCTATGCTATAAGATATGTCCTCAACATTAGAAGTGGGCTCAGAGTATCCTCAAGTCCAAATGAAGTTGGATGAAGAGTATAAAGGAGGAGAAAATTGATAGAATGAGTACAACCAAGTGAGATGGTCAGCTATACCAACTGCAACAATAACATCACTGTGAAGCTCCCTGACATAAACCGAGTCTAGAGTGAACTCAACCTGCATGCCCTGTCCAAGGTGAGTGATCTAATAAAATGAAAGAAGATTGGTTGAAAGTGAAGGGATACTCAAAACATTGTTGAAAGTACCACTACGCACTTCAACTAATCCTCTCCCAAAACCTCGCGTGCAGAGTAGTGTTTCACCAAGTTGAATAGAAGACATGTCACATGGCTCCAATGAATCAAACTCAATGTCTAATGAGGCCATGTGATGAGCTGCACCCGAATCAATGATCCATGTATAATTAGGTGGCACAACTATCACTAGAGCTCTTCCCTTTGGTTTCTCCTTATTTGATTCTTTCCCTTTTTATTTCTCTTTCACTTTCCCTTTTCACTCTCTTTCTCCTTAGAATTCTCGTGAGATGATGAAGATTATTTGAGGGAATTTGGAACTCCGATATTGTGTTTTTCAAGAAGATTAGTGAGGAGATCAATCTTTTTCTTCAAGAAATTTTCTTCATCATGCCTGCCATTGTAGTACCCACATTTGATCCATTCTTTGGGAGGTTTGGAACTAGAAGAGGAAGTGGAAGAGTTGGTTTTTGGTTTTTCCTTCTTTTCATGATCCTTGTCATGTTTCTTCTCCTTTGAAGCTTTTTGGTTTTCCTGTCCAATAATGAGAGCATGGGCTTTTGTGGATTTCAAGGTGCCCATCTAAATCAATTTATCATGTTCCCTGATCAAATCAACAATAAACTCATCAAGTGAGGGCATAGACCAAATTTTACTAAGTTCCCTTTTTGTTACATGAAAGGTGGAGACAATAACGGATTATTCAAGACCAAATTTTATAAGGACCGATAGAATAAGTTGTAGTTCCTTTTTTCTATCCCAAAAGCTACCAACTACAATCTGAGTGATTTGAACTTGGTGAAGAAGACTCAAGGGTGTCAAAAATGCTGGGACTAAGGCTAATTATTTTATTTTTCAATTTCATGTCCTCTCATTTCATCTTGTTTGAAAAAATGTTTGTGCGGAGTAATCTAAAACTTCCTTGGGTGTTTTAGCAAAATAAATGTGGAAGCATAGTTCTAGAGACACACAAAGGGATATAAATACAATGTCTTCATCACACTTGTTAAGAAATTTTTTATTTTTACTACATCCGTAGGTTCAGCTTACGAAACCCTTGGTTATCCAAAAAAATTGTTTCTTTTTCAAGATAAAATATATAGCATCCAACCATTCTCGGTAGTTAAAATGGGTGAGCAAGGGAACCACAAGAGGATCCATGGCTAAAAAGGTGTACAGATGAGGTGTGGAAGGAAAAAAGAACCGAAAAAATACCTCATTGAATGTGGAAGGAAGGGTTTCCAAGTGGTGGGCCCCATAAAGCTAATAAACACAAAAAAGGAACTGGTTTTTCCTCAAAAAAATTACTTATCCTCTTTAATTATAGATAAATTAATTAATAATTAATCTAAAGAAAAAAAGAAAAGGTGGAGAGAGAGAAAAATTCCTTGGAGAGGGTGTTGAGCCACCAACTCGGTGAGCTGGTTGAGCCGGCTCGGAGGCGAGTTGGCTCGCCGAGTTTCTAATTTGGTACTATGTCCAAGTTAGGTGTGTAGGACTAGACGCGCTAAGTTGGTGGATTTCGTCGAGCCAAGTGTGGTTGAGTTATGCACGATTCCCTACCAAGTTGCAATGGCCGCACAATCGGGTAAAGGTCTCATTAATCTTAGTAGTTAGTAGCTTGGACACCGCTTGTCCTCATCCATTTGTTATGGGTAGTTTGGACAGCCTAGAATTTAGAGAAATAGTTGTTTTTGTCAAACAAATATTGTTAGGATAAGAACAATTGTTATCTAATATTGACTCCTTTTAGGTGACACCTCATAACCAAGGTTGTTATGGTTATTGAGTTGTCTTAATCTCAACCATTCATTCAGTATTAATCTCGGCCGTTGATTTTCAACGAGAGTAGTATATAAGGGGTCATTGGGGTCATTTGTAACAAGGAAGTTTTTAGAGAAACTTGCAGTTAGCAAGAAGTAGTCTTGCAGTGTTGCAAGGGCACAATGATAGTGTTGAGATAAAGCAAAGGAGGAATATCACAGGAGGATTAGGAGATTGTCGAGCTCACGCCAAGAAGAGGCAAGTAGTATTTGTATCTCTTGATTTGCTGAAGTTTAATATATTTCTCATCTGTAGTACTGGTTTTCCCTACGGGGTTTTTCCAGGGACAATTGTCCGAAAATATTGTGTTCACCTTGTTGGGTATTTCTTATGTGTTTGTATTTGTGAAGTTACAATTGTGTTATTTTCCAATATTTGTTGATCAAATAATCTTACAAGATAGGAGGTTAATAATCAGTAACTGTAATAGATTTTTCACATGGTATCAGAGCTAAGTTCGGGTAGAAGAGATTTACCCTAGGTGAAAGAAAGTGAGGGTTTATAAAACCCAGTTTAACCTCTTCAAAATTATTATTATTATTTTCCTTTAAGATGGCCTCAGCAGGTTTAAGAGATCAGGAAAGATTGGATGGAGCCTCGAATTTTGGTGTCTGGAAAGCCAGAATTTCTCTATTGCTGGAAGAGAATGGTATCAAGGAATATGTGACCACCGTTGCACTGCACTCTATAGATGCAACACAACTCTTAAAGCATATAAGAAGGAAGATGCCAAGGCGAGGAGGTTGATTCTTGATGGTGTCAAGGATCATATTGTTCCACATATTGCAGATTTAGATACAAATGAAGACGATGTGGGATGCCATTATGAATCTGCACTGCAGAATGCTACCACTAACCTAAGCCGATTCTCGAGAAAAGTTGAGGAATACCGGGATGAATAAGGGAGAAGACGTCACAAGTTACCTCACCGACTTAGACTTGTCAAGGATAAATTGGCACCGTTGGAGACAAGCCAAGTGATGACGAGCTAGTGAGAATAGCCCTAAATGGGTTTACTAAGCAAAGTGGGATTTCTTTGTTCAAGTCATCAATGGACGAGACACCTTATCGAGTTGGGATCGAATATGGAGTGATTTCACTCAGAGGAGCTTAGACTAAGTCTTGTCAATGGAGCCAACAATACGAGTCGAAAAGTGAGGTGGAACAGAAAATGTTACCTTAGTGGGTAAAGGGAAAGAAAAGAAGGGGTCTAGAAAGGATCAAATTCACAAGGTGAAAAAAGAAGAAAGATTCTTTGAAGATCAAGTGCTATGGTGTCATTACGAGTTTGGCCACTATGTTAGCGATTTCCCGTAAAGGAAGAAGAATGAAAAGAAAGGCAAGAAGCAATTTGCGGCTTCAACAAGTGTAGATGAGCTCTCTAGTAGAATGGAAGATGAGTTTGCACTCATAGCATGTATGGTTAGCTCAACCTCACAGAGTGTTTGGTACATAGATAGTGGGGCGTCATATCATATGACAGGAGTTAGAGAATAATTCTCCAGTTATAAGGAAGAGAGCACCAAAATCCATATCTCTATGGGGAACATGTCCAAACTCAACTCAGTTGGGAAAGGGACTGTTCAATTTCAGAGGGAGAGTGGTAAGATGATTCCCCTTCATGATGTGTTGCATGTTCCAGGCTTAGGGATGAATTTTATTTCTATATCTGTCCTTCAGGACAAAGGGTACAATGTACTCTTTAGAGGGGCACATGTGTTGATCAAGCACAAGGATTGGAAATCACCCATAGCTATTGGAGTTAGGAGCGGTCAATTTTATAGGCTGTAATTTGATATTCCTAAGGCACTCATGAGCAACAAGAATCTTAGAGATCGTGGAGAGCTATGGCATGAAGGATGGGCCATATCCATCATGGAGCCCTTAAATTACTTCATGAGATGAAGTGATGTGTGTTCCCGAGGTGAGCACAGAGCACGATGATGTATGTAAGGGATGTGTGTTGGGGAAGTTTGCTAAAGCATATTTTCCAAGGAGTGACACCAGATCCAAGGGTGTTCTTGATCTAGTACATTCAGATGTATGTGGACCAATGTCGATGAAGTCTCTCAGAGGGTATGAGTACTTTGTTACTTTTATTGATGATTTCTCCAGGAAGACATGGATATACTTCTTGAAGACCAAGGATGAGGTTTTCAGTCGCTTCCAAGAGTTCAAAGCTCTTTTCGTGAATTCGATAGGAAGGAAGATAAAAGTTCTTCGGTCAGACAATGGAGGCGAGTACAAAAGCAATGAGTTCCAGGAGTTCTGTACTAGAGAAGGAATCAAGAGAGAGTGGACTGTTCCTTACAATCCATAACAGAATGGAGTTACTGAGAGGAAGAATCGGTCTATAACAGAGGCATTAAGGGCTATGTTGCATGACCAGGATTTACCCCATTATCTATGGGAAGAGGCATGCAATACAACAAAGATACATACAGGATAGAGTTCCACATAAGGTACTTGGGAAGATGACACCGAGAGGAAGCATTCACCGTGAAGAAGCCGATGTCACCACTTTAGGATCTTTGGGAGTTTGGCATATTGTCACATTCCTAAGGATACACGTACTGCAAGTTAGATTAGATCAGCAGAGAGAGTGCTTTGTGGGGTACAAAGAAACCTCTAAGGCATATCGGATATTCATTCCAAGGACCAAAAGGATTATTGTTTGACGTGATGTCAAGTTCATGGAGGACAAGGCATTTAGAAGGTCTAGAGATTTTTCAAGAGATGATCGAGTAAGCAGCAGCCAATGTAAGCTCCAAGGATCACTCAATCGAGTCAAGGGCAAAGGCTCGAGTACGATTACTAGTGCAAGCATAGACTCGTGGAGGAGAGAGTTTTCAAAGTATGGAGCAACAGGGGCAAGAAGAGATGCATAAAGAAGACATGGAGGTTGATATTTCTTCCTCTAACAAGCGGTAAGAACCGTGAGGTTCAACAGATACAGAAAGAATACTCGAGTTAGTGGGTACTCCTAGGAGGAGTGATAGACAAGGAAACCACTAGCCGTATGATGACTATGTTGCATTAGTTAGTATGTTGGTAGATAGTGAACCTTCTAGCTATCGGGAGGCCGCACAACATCAAGTGTGGCAAGAAGCAATGGTTGAGGAGTATACTTCAATTATGCAGAATGATGTGTGGGAGGTAGTGCCTGACCAACGAGATAGGGCGTTGGTTGGATCACGCCGGATCTATAAGATCAAGCACGGTGCGAGATGGTAGCATCGAGAAATATAAGGCAAGTTTCGTGGCAAAAGGGTTCTCTCGAAAGAGGGAATAGACTACGAGGAGACATTTGCTCCAGCTTGCCGTGTATACTTCTATACGAGTTGTAATCTCAATTTCAAACGCAGAGATGGGATGGCGATCCATCAAATGGATGTCAAGACAACGTTTCTTAATGGTGAGTTTAAAGAGGAGGTATACATAGAACAACCAAGGCTTTGAGCACACAAAGAAAGAGACCCACGTGTGTAGATCAAGAGAGCATTGCACGGACTCAAGCAGGGCTCCCAGAGCGTGGTATGAGCGCATTGATAGTTACTTGCAGGAAATGGGCTTTGTGAAGAGTGAGGCAGATGTTAATCTCTACTACTTGGTAGTTGGAGGTGAGATTCTCATTCTTGTCCTATATGTAGATGACTTGTTTCTTACAGGTTCAATGGGGCTCATAGAAGAATGCAAGAGGGATCTTGTAGCGGAGTTCGAGATGAAGGATTTGGGACTCATGCACTACTTTCTAGGCATGGAGGTATGGCAAAAAGATGGAGATATTTTCCTTGGGCAAGGGAAATATTGCATGGAAATCTTGAAAAGTTTTAGGATGGAAGATTGCAAAGCCATGTCTACACCCATGATCATGAATTGGAGGAAGGTAGACACATCCAGGGAGAAGGATGTAGATCCCACCTTATACAAAGTGCGGTTGATTGGTTCTCTCATGTATTTGGTCAATACCGGGCCAGATATAGCTTTTACAGTTAACTCTCTTAGTCAGTTCATGGTTGAGCCAAAGAGAGTGCATTGGACTGTGGCAAAGCATGTGCTGCGTTATTTGTGAGGTACAATCGAGTATGGAATTAGATATGCTCGAGGTGAAGGAATCAGTTGATGGGCTATACTTTGATTGATTGGGCAGTAGTATAATGGACAAGAGGAGCACTTCAGGTGTTGTTTTAGTCTCTGGATCGGGAGTTGTATCTTGGTTCAAAGAGAAGCGAAGTCCGTGGCTCTGAGTTCAGCAGAGTCAGAGTACATAGTAGCTAGCATGGCAACATGTGAAGCTATATGGCTTCGGAAGTTGCTAGTAGCTTTGTTTGGTCAGAAGGTTGAGACTACGGTGATACACTCTGCGACGATCGAGTTGCATCAAGTTGACCGAGAATCCAGTGTTTCATGATAGGTCAAAACATATAGACATCAAGTATCACTTCATCGTAGATTGTGTACAGTGATGGGGTTGTTAAGCTATAGTTTGTACTCTGCAGATCAGCAGGTGCAGAACATTCCGACAAAGGCATTGGGGAAGGAAAATTTTATCTTCTTCGTAGAGATGTTGGGTGTCATGCGAATGCAGCTTCCTCGCTAAGAGGGAGTGTTAATCTTAGTATTTAGTAGCTTGACAGCCTGTTGTCCTCATCCATTTGTTATGGGTAGTTTGGACAGCCTATAATTTAGAGAAATAGTTGTTTTTGTCAAACAAATATTGTTAGGATAAGAACAATTGCTATCTAATATTGACTCCTTTTAGGTGACACCTCATAACCAAGGTTGTTATGGTTATTGAGTTGTCTTAATCTCAAATTGCTCATTTGTATTAATCTCGCCATTGATTTTCAACAAGAGTAGTATATAAAGGGGGTCATTAGGGGTCATTTGTAAATGGAATTTTTTAGAGAAACTTGAAGTGTTAGCAAGGGCGCAGTGATAGCGTTGAAGATAGCAATGGAGGAATATCAGCAGATGAGGATTAGGAGATTGTCGAGCTCGCACAAGAGAAGAGGTAAAGATTTGTATCTCTTGATTTCATCGAAGTTTAATATATTTCTCATCCAGTAGTAATCGGTTTTCCCTACGAGGTTTTTCCAGGACAATTGTCCAAAAATATTGTGTTCACCTTGTTGGGTATTTCTTATGTGTTTGTATTTGTGAAGTTACTGCTTGTGTTATTTTCCAATATTTGTTGATCAAATAATCTTACAAGATAGGAGGTTAATAATCGATGAAATCGTAATAGATTTTTCACAAGGTCGAGCTACCATGTGTAAAGAAATGGTCATCGATTTAAGGATGGAGAAGGGCTCACGTGTCAAGTAACGGTGGCATGTAGGTCTAAGTGGGTGGTGTAACACCGTGGCGGGACATGGAGGATCCTTTAGGCAAGTAACGGTGCCAACTTTGAAACCATCATCGGGGTATACACACCAAATTACGTGACTAACCAGTGGCTCATCTTAACACGAGGTGCGAAAGGAAAATTCGACCCAACGAAATTAGGGGCAACAACCAGAGCGAGTTGATACGAGCCCAAGTCTCGTGATACAAGTGGTGAGTAGCCTCAAAGCATGAGTTGACAATACATGTTGAACGTGAAGTCGCCGAGCTAAGGATGGATGGTTTGAGCGGTGTAGAAATAGAACGAGCTCAAAATGGTGCACAGTGCGTCGAGTCGAACAAAGGAACCCCTAAGTTATCGCCGTCAATCCAAGTAAAAAACAAGTGGTCGATCCAAATGGAGGAAACAGATATCCGTAAAGTGAACCCAAGTCAAGCGAGGATGCACGAGACAACGCCGAGAGTTACGAGTATCACAAAATCGAAGTTCTCAAGGATGAAACTTGAGCTACCACCTGAGATAAGGTGCCTAATCATGAGTAGCAAATTTAAAAACCAAGGCGGGATGAGACCTCGAGCTATGAACCGAACCACCAAGCCAATGCAAGGAGAGGATGATTCAAGGGCGAGTCGTGTAGACCGAGATGCTCAAGGTAATGCACGAGTATTTTTGGACAGCCTTCACCTAGGTCGAGTTGGTCCTTACGAAAGCCTTTTAACCCTTGAAACAAAATTCAATCTTACACCCTTTTGGATCCTACAATCTCTAGATCCTAAACACATGTAAAACCAACAAGAATCACACAAAAAAATCCAGCCACGAGAACCTTGAACATGCAAGTAGAGCACAAGTAAAAGAGAGCTTGCACAAGTAACTACATGAAGGTGATTATTAAGCGACTATTGCAACCAACCCGATTTTGGTCCCTAAGGTCTTATACCATGACGGAGGGATGAAGGATGAAGACCTAGAGGGAATCTCGCATGCATCGAATAGTTACACTCAACCAAGATCAAGAAATTGTGAGATTCAATTAAGAAAACTTTATGAAAGAAATGTCCATGCATATGAGAGCTCAAGCTTCAAAAAAAGGAGTGGAATAGAATTCAATTCCATAGATCAAGAGAGATTGTGTATATATAAGGGATTCAGGTGAGTAACTCCCGGTAAGAAAAAGATGCCTCCATGATGGAGAAGAGGAGTTACTTTCCTCAAGGAGAAAGTAACTCCTATGATACACTTACACATATGACAGATTCCATAAGGAGTATTTCATAACTAAAATGCCACCTAAATCTATGTCCACCTAAGTGAGATGACTCACCCAAAGGACGTGGAATTACACTAAATAACTAAGTGATGAAAAATACCACCTACACTAACAATCCATAAGTTAATTTTAGCAAAAGCTAAACATATTTAACTACACCATCTCCATGCATGAAATCCATTGTCAATGAACTTCTTTATAGTTTCTTCTACACACTAGAACCCTCTTCTTCCAAAATATATTCTTTCATCCCTTCCAATATATTATTGCTCTAACAAACCATTTCCCTTTTCATTCCAATAATGCATGGTGTGATCCATGCCATTTTTCTCTCTCTCTCTTATCTATGATATTAAGAAATCTTTAATCTCACAACCATATACTTCATGTATATGATAACATCCATAATCTTTATCATTTTCTTCTACATCCTTTGATGCTCCATCTCCATTTCCTCTTTCTCCGTGCCCCTAAACCCTCGAAGGTTGAAACTCATTCTTTTAAGATATTTGTCCACCATTTTATCAATTTCTTCAATCATTCTTAATTGTTTTCCAACTTCCATCTATGCATCCATATCCATAGCTACAAATATCCTCAATAATAGTTAAGTTTGTCACACATGTTCTCTACTCCCAACATATTTGGGTGGTCTAATATAAACTAATGTAGAAAATCCTCTATTCCAGTAATTTTCAAAATACAACTTCTACATACAAATAATTTAAGCACCACAAAAAGTGGGAAGAAAACAATACATAAGTTTCTTTGTTAAAACTACATACATGTTGGGCCCCTAGAATATTAACTTAGTATAAAGGTGCGTAGAACAAAGTGTGCAAGGCAGGGTTTTAGAAAAGGGTTTTAAGGAAGCATGTGGTGCATGCGGAGCGCCTGCAGAGAACTAAGGGTTCGGGACTTAGATAAATCAGAAATTCGAGCAGAACACATGAAAATCATGACCTGACTGTGCATGGATAAGGTGCCAGCCTAGTAACAGGTTGGCCCAGGAAGGAGCATGCCTGTGGTAGAATCTTCTAGAAGCACATCATGGGATAAAGTGGGAAGCTCATGCCTGGAGGAGCATGCTCGCATGGAGGACCACATTCAGACACTTGGCATCGGATCTAAGGGTGCTGGAGGATGAGTTGGCAGTCCAGAAAAGCTATAAATACAAGCACTGCAAAGTAAAAAGAGAGACGAAGAGTATGGGCGGAGCTCTGTAGAAATACTTGCAAGGACTCTGTTAATGGATAATTGCATTCGGGAGAGGATGTATTAGGCATGGGGATTGTAATTTTTTTTTGGTAGCTTAGTTACATAATCCAATTGTAATGCATGACTACGACTTTGCTTCTCTGTGACACTCTGTAATGGCTCAATGGATGTAATGAGGTTACTTGTTATATATATATATATATATATATACATGAATATCAATGATTCTGATGCATACTTCTCTCTCATGAGTTCTCTTTCCTTTCATGCTAAGTAAGGATGCTTGTATGTTTCTTTTTGAAGTGATACACATTATAGATTCTGTTAAGTACTCTACCTGAAATGACTGCAAGGATCTAGAGGCCGTTCTGAGCCCTATGGTTCTTGTATGTCCTGAACCCATTTGAAGGTCTTTTAAACACAAATCATAGATGATGTTTCCCACTAAACTCACATAAAAGAGAGACTCGGCACCCATGCATGCCTCGGGTGAGCACCCAGCTTTTGTTGGGTGATAGGCCGGTGAAACACATGGGGTTCCTTTCTTTATGTTAAGGGTAAAAATGACTACATATTGGTTCCATTACCGGGACCTCTTTTCAAAGTTGTAGTGGGAATTAGCATACATCATGATCTATGTAGTGAGTAATGACAGAGGATTAACTTTGGAAAGTATTGAATCATGATTTAAAATCACGGAGGATGAATTCACTTAGAGATTCAACGCACTAGACTTGAGTTTAATGCACGTAGATGGGTAGAAGAGAATCTCTACCACGATCTATATGAGACCTTTTCTTTTGCTTCCCAAGGAGTTATTCGAATGGCTTCATGACTCTATGCATCTAGATCAAGTTGGCATTATGGATCACATGTGTGGGCCAAGAAGAATACCAGAGGCTGCAGGATGCAGATATGATGTGGACCCGTGTTGTGGATCATTGGTGGAAAGGAGTATTGGCTAGCTACACTTTGGAGTACGCCATTTCCACATATTCCTATCCAAGGTTATTTAAGTTTGAGTTTCTGCAGGAGCCCGGAGGATCATTTCTACGTATTATCCCTCGGATCTCAAGAAGATCTTGATGATTACCATGAGTTTAGAGGCATTCCCAATGGCTCGCTAAACCATTCTGAGCATTGGGTGAGGAAGCTAGGGTGGAGGAAGATGTCAGATGTTGTGATAGAGAAGGATAGGGAGGAAAGATGACTCAAGTATGGTGAAGCACGTGAAAGGGATATTCTAGATAACATGAGGTTGCAGGTGTGATGGATGTATGGAGGTAGATGTTACGAGAAGGATTTGAGGTTCACATAGAGGATGTGGAACCATGGAGGCCAGCGATCATGCTGACCCCATCTTGGCAAGCACATGAGAGAGAACCCTTCGACTTCTAATGAGAGTTTTTGCACGGAGAAAGAAGAACCATTAGCGTGCATCCTGAGCCCCCTAGTGACCAGACCCTAGCACTTGGTTTTCTAGATTAGGGGGAAAATATTGTCAATCCAACTTGGTTACATTGAAGTGATCGGTCTACATCTAGGAGGTATAATTTCTCATTTGGGCCTTCTATGCTGCAAACACCAACCCAGTGTTAGGAATTTTCGGGCAAGGTATAAGCACACAAGATTTTGGTCTCATCTTGGGAGTGGCGCGGGGTATACTATTGAGTGTGGCATTTTCAGTAGACCATATTCACGCGTAACTCAGTGGAACTATGGGGACCCTTGGCATGACCACTTTAGGACCTGGTGGGTCTGGTGGATCTAGTGGTTTAGACCTAGTATGCTGGTGGGTCTGGTGGTTCAGGAGGAATAGGAGCTGGTGGGTCTAGTGGATCTGGTGGTTCAGGACCTAGTGGGCTTGGTGGACTTGGTGGATCAGGTGGTGGAGGAAACATATGCAGAAACCAAGGCTCTAGCTCAAGAGGATTCGAGGCCCCACCACCCCCACAAGTTTTCTTTGAAATGTCTCTACATTTTCCGATTACAGAGGTATTGAGGATGTTGTGGAACATGTTCACAAGTGTGAACTATGCTATGGCACACAAAGGGTATCACAACCCCAGAACAAAGGCTAGTCATTTTGTAACCACATTGCAAGGGCACGCGCATAGCTGGTATAGGAAGTATGACCCTCACCAGACAGTAGTGGACTATACTGCTTTAAAGAATGCATTCTTGGCAGAATTCCACATTCCTAAGTTTGAGTAGAAGAGCATCAGTGCTTTGAAGGAGATTCAACAAGGAATGGTAGAGAGTGTGCGGGAGTATGATGCGCACTTTAAAACTCTCTTGTCTAAATTATCATATGATATTCACCCTTGAAGCATGCTCAGTGGTTTGTTGGAGGGTTGATCACTCCTTTTAGAAGGGCCTTATCTCATAAAACTTTTATAGACCCGCGTGAGGCATTGGAAGCTACTCTACGCACCGAGGCTATTGGTAGTGTTGATACTAGCGTTAGCCCATTCTGGAGGCTCAAATTGCTTGCTATGGCCAAGAAGTTGGAAAATTTGTCCATGAACTCAGCCCATGAGACTCGTAGTGGTTTGTGGTGCACATATTGTGAAGTAGAGGGGCATGTTAAGGATAATTGCCCTGGAGGATAGTACGCGCTGTGGCGGTAGATTGTGAAATTTTCATGGGGACCATGATGCGAGTAGGTTCCCCTTGCTGTAGTGTGCAATCCGGAAGAATGTATCTTGTTACTACAATTTTTCACCTCTACAACCCATGATACTAAGGATTGTAGGCTCATTGATTAGATCCATGAGGCCATTGATCATGGGGTGCACTAGACTAGCATTGTTGCAGTAATTCCAAGGGTGATGATCACCATTATGAGGAATGCACAGATGGAGGTGCGCGTGGAAGAGGTTTTCGAGGAGGGTTCTATGGTCATGGTAACACGGAGGAGGAAGGATTGAGTTCCCGCATGGAACCTATTTTAATTGTGGATCTACAGATCATTACAAATGTGAATGCTTGGACCTGTTGTAGTGCTCATGGTGCGGAAAGAAGCATAAGTATGAGGAGTGCTCGGAATTGTTTGAGCACATGAATCAGCAGCATTGGAAAGACAAGGGCATTGCAATGTTCAGTATTAAGAAGGAAGACACCCAATGGATGCCTCGGGTAACATGGGATGCAAGTTTGGAGCCTTTCTTAGTAACAATGAGGGCGAAAAGCCACACATTAAGAGAGATACCCAAGACAAGCAGAGGAACCTGGTCTCAAGGGAGGAAGTAGTTCATGGAAAGTATCCAGACCCTGTGCATCAGAAGGAGGTATATCAAGACACTATGGATGTCATTCGGAGCTTACAAGGGGAAATCCAGTGTCTAAAGGAGCAATCCAGGAGGGAGGAACAAGGAAGGAGAGTCAAGGCACCAAAGGATGACCTGGATGAGGTCAAGGAGGTGTGTAAAATGCTAAGGCAAGAGAATATCATTCCCTTGCTAGGATCATGGTTGAGAGAGAAGGTACCACGTGCCGGAGGAGATGAGAGGTAGGTATTGCACACAAACCTTCCCCCTCATAGCCTTGACTATGACAAGGAGATCACGTTGAATGCAGTTGTAGATGGATGGCTCCTCAATAATATCCTCATTGACACTGGCATGAAGGTTAATGTTCTAACTTTGGATGCGTGGCATCAAATGGGAAGACTTTATTCTGACCATCTTTGAATGTGTTGTATATGGCAAACAAGACTAAGGTGATGCCCATCGGCATCTTAAAGGATGTAGCTATTACTATCCAGGGAGATAAGTTTACTGGGGACTTCAAAGTCTTGGCACTCAAGGCAGACAATTTCCCAGCGCTACTTGGGCACCCATGGTGCTACTGAGAACAATGTGGACCTTCAGTTAAACAAAGGGTACATCAGCTTTGAAAACAAGGAGGAGTGGGTTGTTATACCCCTGGCTGATGGGAAGATGACACCCTATATTGAACCTTTGGGGGAAGAAGTTCTAGATAGGATATATGTGTGCTCAATCAAGGACCCAGAGATAATACATCCTACTAACGGAGTTATCCAATTTGAGGATGCTCAATCAGTAAGTGATACCACCAGTCTAGCATGTGACAATTGGCACATGGGACTTATGAATTGATGGGATGGCATTTGAGAGGGTTTAGTGACCAAGGTAACATTTGACACATAGTTCGGTGCCTAGGAGGAAAGAAATGCCCAAGTATTCGGGAGGAGCCTTCCAGAGATCTTTTACTGTAGAGGTAGAAGCTCGGTGGAAGGATGAGAAGGAATGGATTCGGAGGAGCCTTCACATCGAGAACCTTTTGGAGTGGCGTGAGGTAAGAATTTCTCTCTCTATCAGATTCTCTAGGAGCAATGTGCCCACCATCATCAAGGACTACCATGGGAAGGAGCCCACCTCTTTCCATATCCAAGAGTGTGAATGGAGTCGGAGAGAAGGCATGGAAGCTTTGCCACCATCCCTCTGGGTGCAAAAGTTGTATTCTACACTCAAGGTTACACGCACATGGTACATTCATTCGAGAGACACGCTGCCAGACAAGGAATTGGCAAGAGCTCGTGGCTGACCTTATTCAAACCTTTGAGTATCGGAGTACCAAGCCATCAGTTGATAAGGCCTTATAGGGTATCAAGCACCTTACCATGGGGGATAGTGCCATGATGGAGGATAGGTTGTTGGAATTACTAGGTGAACTAGGATTGGAGGTGCACTTTGAAGAAGAAGTAGAGGAAACAAAAGAGTTACAGCTTGAGCACGCGTGTTTGGAAAAGGAGAAAGGAAAGTTGGTGTATGTGATTGATGGAGAGGAATTAGAAAGCTTGGATGTTAGCCATTCTATAGGGATGCGCGAGGTAGTGGATAGTGTTGATACTCACATGTGCGCGTGCCTACCATGAACCCTTAAAGACAAAGAAGGTTAACATCGGTTTAGGAGAAGAACCTAAGGAAGCTATTATTGGAGACTACTTGGTCAGAGAAGGAAGTTTCTAAGATCATTGATCTTTGCGTGAATTTGAGGATTTATTCCCACGCGGTACCATGAGCTCAAAGGCATTCACCATTCCTTAGGGAGATGAAGATAAAGTTGAAGGATGGTGCATGCCCGGTCAAGAAGAGGCCCTACTAAGATGAATCCCAATTTGCGCGTGAAGGTTAAGGAGGAGATAGACAAGATGATAGCTTCTAGGATCATTGAGGTAGTGGAGGAATCGAGTGGATAAGTCTGATGGTAATCAACATCAAGAAGGATGGGTGGATTAGGATTTGCGTGGATTACAGGGAGCTGAATGTAGTTTGTGTCATTGATCCCTTTCCGACCCCCTTCACTGAAGAAATTTTGGAAGGAGTCATTGGGCGTGAAATCTATTCCTTTACGGATGGATTTTTAGGGTACCACCAAGTCTCGGATTACAAAGGAGGACCAGGAGAAGACAACTTTTGCCACTAAGTGGGGAAGTTTTGCATACATGGTCATGCCCTTTGGGTTGAAGAATGCACTGTTGTTTTCTCATGCATAGTGGTGCAAGCATTCCAGGATTTCATCCATAAGTTTCTTCAGGTCTATTTGGATGATTGGACAATGTATGGTCTAGTTAAAGACCATTGTGACAATTTAAGGTTAATGTTTGAGAGGTGTAGGCAGTTGAGGATATCCCTCAACATTAAGAAGTGTGTGTTTACTACACCCTTTGGGACTTTATTGGGGCATATCATATGTAAGGAGGGCTTGTTGGTAGATCCTGCTAAAGTTGCAGTTATTGTGGGGTTAGGGGAGCCTACTAGCTAGAGTGCAGTGCATGGATTCCTTGGGCATACGGGTTATTACAGGAAATTCATCAAAGGGTATGCCAAGATCACCATGCCTTTAGAGGAACTGCTCAGACATAAAAGTGCCTTCCATTGGGGAGAGGGCGAGCAGAGGGTGTTTGATACATTAAAAGATAGGCTTGTCACCACACCTATATTACGTTTTCCCTCTTGGGACAAGCCCTTTCATGTCCATGTAGATGCCTCAGGGACCGCTATTGGAGTAGTGCTTACACAAGGTGAAGGGATTATTGATCATCCTTTGTGTTTTGTAAGTAGGAAGCTGACACTAGTAGAGTAGAACTACACCACAACTGAGTGTGAGGCATTGTCAATGATCTACGCACTTTTCAAGTTTAGACAGTATCTGCTGGCAACACCCTTTGTTTTACACCGACCACATGGCATTAAAGTATTTGGTGAACAAGCTTGTTCTAAAAGGGCGCATATGTTGGTGGGTGTTGTTGTTTCAAGAGTTTGAATTCACCATTATAGTGAAGCCTAGGAAAAAGCAATTGTGGACCTGATCATCTGTCGAATTGATTTAGGGAGGACGCGTAGAGTATTGAGGAGACAATGCCGATGCGCAAATGTTTAGGTTGTAGCATGTGCCCTTAGATTTGGAAGAGATTACAGTATTTTTAAAGGAAGGTGTGGCACCGAAGGAATGAAGACATTAGAGAAAAAGTAGTTGGCCATACGCATTGCACCTACATGTTAATCAGTGGAGACTTATACAAGTTGGGATGTGATGAAGTTTTACGCGTAGGTGTGTATTAGAGCATGAGCACTTGGCCATCATGGAGGAAGCACACGAGGAAGTGCGGGTGGGCATTATGTAGGTGATGCCACCATGTAAAATATTAATGGTAGGTTTGTGGTGGGAAACCTTGTATAAGGATTGTAAAGACTATTGTAAAGCATGTGACCATTGTCGTGCATTGAAAACCCATCAGGAGAGATGAAATGCCTTTACACCCTATCCCTAGCACGGAGCCTTTTGAAAAGTGGGCAATAGACTTTGTAGGCCCTATTGCACCAATGGCGTGTAGGACTAGGTCACGCTATGTCATCACTTACATGGATTATTTGACCAGGTGGGCAGAGGCAGCCCCAACTAAAGATTACATAGTAGCCACAATAGCAAGGTTCTTGTGGGAGAACATTATCACAAGGTATGGATGTCCTTGAGTTTGACCAGTGATAGGGGTATGCATTTCTTGAATGAGACCGTGAGGATCCTGTTATTAGAGTTCATGGTGGCTCATCACAAGACTACGCCCTATCACCCACAAGAAAATGGAACCGTGGAAGCATTCAACAAAATATTGAGTCATACCCTGACCAAAATTTGTGATGTCGGAAGACAAGATTGGGATGACAAAGTATCGGTAGTATTGTGGGCTTACAGGACAACGTATAAAAGGCTGAACAAAGCCACACCATTTCAATTGGTGTTTGGCATAGAAGTTTTTTTACCAGTTGAATTCATGTTACCTTCTCTGTGAATAGCGTGCGTAGGAGGGTTGGCGATGAGTAAGCGTTGGAAGAAAGAATTGAGGAGTTAATGAAATTGGATGAAAGACGATCACTCACCAAGTGGAGAGAAAAAAAAGAAGAAAGATTGGCATGATTGCCACATTAGAAACAAGAAGTTTGAGGTTGGCCGTAGATGGTTTTACTATATGATTCTAAGTTTTTGCATGACCATCTGGAAGTTGAAATTCCATTGGTTGGGTCCTTACACAATCTTGTACATCCTTGATTCGGGCACGTGCTCGATTCTGAGTGCTGGATGGACGAAGTTACTGACACTTCAATGGGAGTAGGCTAAAGCCCTACTATAAATAAGTCTTCTCGGTGTTTGTAAATAAGGTAGTTTTGCCAGTTAGTTTATAAATTTCCTTTATGCTTTCCTTTTCTTGTGTTTCCCTTTCACGTTGTTGTTTTGTTTTGTGCCTTGGGCACGGTAACCTTATTGCTACTTTTGAGAATTTGTGAGTGCACGAGAGGACCACACATCATTTTAAGTGTGGGGTGGAGTAATGTGAAGGAGCACATGGTTAGAGTACCAAGGAAGTTTATGTTAAAAATCCTGTTGAATGGCCCAGTTGAAAGAGGTGTATGGAGAGAAAGAGAGAAAAAGGATGATTGGTGCCAAGATAAAGCTACTTTTAGATCCCACATACTAAGGAGGAGAAAGCGCATTAAGCAACATGAGGTAGGCAAGAGAAAAAATCAGGACAGAAGAAGTGCCTTCGGCACTGCTAGTTTTTTGTGCATGTAAGAGTCTCCTGTCGGGTTGGATTGGTTGCGTGCCAGAAGGTTGGAGGAGTTTTCACGTAGGTTGGGCATGTAAGGAAAGTGCTCAAGTCAGGCTTCGTTTGAAAAAGCCACATTAAATGAAGAAAGTATGGTGGTAGGTGAAGTAGCATTTAATGCTCAAAAAGGAAAAACTATAAATAAGGGGGTCGGGACACTTCATTTTTCACTTTACGTATAAGAGAACGAAGCACTTTTTGCACCTTTGCAAACTAGGGCTTCCAAAAAATTGATCCGTGTGAAGAAAAATTTGGAGAAATTGAAGCGTGAGTAGCTAGTTTGGATTTGCGAACCAGAGGAAGGGATTTCACGGGTGTGGGAGAAAGTGTGAGAAGACATCATCTTGTGAAGGGAGTATCCCAGTTAGGGTTTGAAGAACTAGGGCACGGGTTAAGTAAATTTCTTCACAAGTTCGAGATCCAGGTTGGAGAGAGTGGAAGAACAAAGTAGTAGAAGTATTTTGAAGTGGGTAGAAGACCTAGAAAATGGCACCCAAGAAACCAACTAGTACACCCAAAAGGGCAAGGGAAAGGGCAAGGGAAAACAACAAGAAATTGAGGCAAGCACAAATGAGGAATGGTATGCAGAAATGTAGTACCCAGATGGAGTGTTGTTGGGGAAGGAGTGGGAGTCCCATCTTAGGGATATGTTCGTAAATGATTATAATCATCGGACAGCACAATTGAAAAGGAGTTGGTGTTGGAGTTAGTGCGCCCAAAAAACAAGAGGATGCCAGAAGGTTTTCCTATATATAATGATGACGTGAAGGTCAAGTTGGAGAAGGTAGGGTTACTACAACTCTTTGAGTTTCCCTACTTTAGGAAACCTGAGCGATTGTACCAGTGGCTGATGTCACGTGTGCACGAGGACTATTTCCACTTTACATGGGGTGCAAGATGTGCCTAACTCCTCAGCTCATTTCACAATTCACAGGCCTCATCTATGAAGGAGATGGGTTGGAAGATGATTTGACAGACAAGGAAGTGATTAAGGAAACTATCGCCACTCTTTCTTGCAAAAAGGGGTCAAGATATTATGATGTCACAGACATCAAGGATCTAGTAATGAAGATGGCCACACACCTGGTGTCAAAGCTAAATGGCTAGGAAAGATGGACTCAAGTTAGTAAGCCATGGTTAAACGTTTGCAAAAAATTTTAGAGGGCACCATCTATAATTTATCTGCATTCATCACGGATGAAATTATCAACTGCGTAAAGGAAGGTGATAGGATCCTTTTTGGAAATGTGCTGCTGACCATCATGTTTTCAGAGATCGAGGTACCAGATGCATCAGATAAATTCGTATGGGAGTACCTTGATGAAAACCCCTCACCTCGCCAAAAAGATTTGAGAAGTATGCTTGTGACACTATGACAACAGTGCACAAGGCGCGCTTGGAGAAGTGGTACATGTGCTGAGGAACACGTTTGGGGAAGAATGGAGAATTCTGAACAACTGCCATGCGGCCACTAGGGGAGAGGTAGAATTTTCTATGTACCAACATTACTACCAGGAAGATTCAAGTTAATAGATGACTCATGGAGCCCTTGGTGCAAAGCTCCCCTTTGCCTTCATAGCTCAATACTTCCAAGCGGGAGTAAATAGGTTCAAGGAGTCCAAAAGTTTAAGTTGGACCTTGGTGGCTTGGACAAAGACCACAGGGAATTGCGCAAAGGGTTGGTCTACCCTAGAAGCGCACGTACATAGAGCGGTACGTGTCTCATGAAGTACAAATGACAAGGCCCATGACTCTTCCCATTGTAGGAGGATCCATGCAGCATGTGTTTTCATTCACATAAGGCCCAAGTCAGAGAAGGGCACATACCTAGAGAACAAGGTATCTATACCTCAAGGATCCAACTGGAAGGAAAAGGCCGTGCTCAAATAGGAGGAAAAAGAACCAGAAAAGAAAATCCCTAGTGTGGTGGGGACACAGGAAATAGGTTCCCGGGAAAATCACGAAACCGAACATGTATGCATGTAAGAAAAAGGTCAGTAATCAAAGAAAAGACTCCTGAACTAGAGGAACCATCAGATAAGGAGTCTTCAGAAGAAGAAATAGAGTCACCTACACTGGAATCTCTGGTTAGGAAAAAGTAGAAGGTAGAAGAGGGGACCACCTCGGAAGAAGCTGGGAGTATGGATAAGTACATGGGAGAGAAGGATGGTAGTGAGGAAGAAGTAAGTGGGGAAGAGGACCCCGGGAAAGATCAAGGGCTGCCTATTTTTAATATAAATGATTCAGAGGAGGAAGGCGGAGAAGAAGAACAAGGGTTTCTTTTTGTGCGGCATAAGGATAGGATAGCCAGGCAGGAGGAAGCACCCAGGACATGGGAAAAAATGAAGAGGCTAGCATGCAGAAATAAGAGGTGCCAAGCTCAACACAAGAACAAGCGACCAAGGTGGCAGTAGAAGAAGAGACAAGGAACATTGAAAACTGGTGGAGGACAAGGTGGAGCGCAGTGCGGAGCTAGTTTTAAACAAGGAGAAGGAGAGCACGGAAGAGGAACACGGTGGCACCAGAGGCCCGATTTTGACTGTAAGTATTCCCAAGGGAACATGCATGGGAGGAAGGTGTGTAGAGGGGGGGAGGCCAGAGATGGGTTATATTGATGACCCCAGAAAGGTGTTTCACACGCAGTTCTAGAGTACACTTCCAATAGAGGAGCTTGTATGCATGTCATCTTTCGAAAAAGAGGCTGCCTACCCACGGACATGGAAGATGATCTCTTGGGAAATTGAGTCCCACCTTGATGAACCGAGTTTGAGGTAAGCCAAGGGCAATAGTAACATTTCCAGACTAGGAGAAGATAACCCAGTGGTGGATACCCAACAGCTCTCGGATGAACAACTAAGTAATGCGCTTAACAAAGTCTCCATTGAGATAGAAGCTAGACTCTTTGGGAAGAAATGATAGGATCAGGGATCTGGAAGGGGAACTGAAGGAGAAGGAAAAGAGCTAGTGACATTAACCAAGGAGCTAAGCAAGAAAATTTAATCAGCACCTAGTGGTAGTGGGAATTGAAGGATGAAAAGGCCAAGGTGAGCATTGTGTACAAGAAGGTAGAATCCATCAACGAGGCCATACTATTGAAGCATCCGGACTGACATCTCCCACATAGAAGTATGGATCTGCCTTGGGATGCTTGGAGGATTTGACAAGAGTGCTCACCATGGAAAGATAGCCTGCCAGCCTTGGAATCTATAGGAAGTGGCGTGCTTAGAGAGGGAAGATAAGTTGAAAATCATAGCGCTCGTCGCAGAGTACAACAAAGTGCTTGTTGATGTAAGGGCCACTTCCCGGACTGTTGAGGCCATATACGATAATTACGTGATAGAGACAAAGTGGCAGGCACCTGGTTACCACTCATGAGGCTGAACTCAAGGATTTCTAGAGAAAAAACAAGGGAATAGGGTGGAATGAGACAAAATCCTTGCCGAGGTTGAGAAGAAATCAGAGGCCATTGAAACCTTACGGGTTTCAATCAAAAACTGGTTAAAGGAGCTATATCCATGTATCACATGAAGAATGGATGCGTTGGAGGATATATGCAAAGAGTTGGAGAAAATCACGGATGTTATGAGCGCGCAAGGAGATGGACTAAATTTTGAAGAGGTAAGCGCCCTAGTTGGTGACCTCTGTCAAAGAGTGCAGGATGAAGTCGATGCCTGGAATAAATTGGAGGAACTTGCAAAAGGATTTTCCCAGTCTATTGCAGTGATGATTCTTTCACTCTCCCATTCTTTCTTCTTTCCCATTCTTTCATCCTCTTATTCTTTTCCTAGGTGTAAGCCTATTTGTATTCTTTCTCTCACTAAGGAAAGTGTTCACTGCAGAGATGAATAAGCAGGCATAGTGTGGGGTGATGTTGGGCCCCTAGAATATTAACTAAGTATAAAAGGCGCACAAAAAAGTGCACAAGGCGAGGTTTTAGAAAAGGTTTAAGGAATCTCGTGGTTCATGCGTGATGCGCATGGATGAGAACCAGGGTTTAGGACTTAGATAAATTGGACATTCGAGAGCGAGAACATGTGAAAAACATGACCCGATACGCATGGATAAGGTGCCACTGGCAGCGGAGTTGGCCCAAGAAGGAGCATGCATGCGGTAGAATCTTTTAGAAGCACATCATGGGATAAAGTGGGAAGCTCAGGCCTAGAGGAGCATGCTCACATGGAGGACCACATTCAGACACTTGGCATCAGATCTGAGGGTGGAGGATGAGTTGGCAGTCCAGAAAAGCTATAAATATAAGCACCTATAGAGTAAAAAGAGAGACAAAGAGTGTGGGCGGAGCTCTGCAGAAATACTGCAAGGACTCGTTACTAATGGATAATTGCATTTGGGAGAGGATGTATTAGGCATGGGATTGTAATTTTATTTTTGGTAGCTTAGTTACATAAGTCCAGTTGCAATGCATGATTGCATTTGCTTTCTCTGTGACACTCTGTAATGGCTCAATGGATGTAATGAGATTACCTGTTATATATATACATGAATATCAATGATTCTAATGCATACTTCTCTCTCATGAGTTCTCTTTCCTTTCATGCTAAGTAAGGATGCTTGTATGTTTATTTTTGAAGTGATACACGTTATAGATTTTGTTAAGTACTCTACCTAAAATGACTGCAAGGATCTAGAGGCCGTTCTGAGCCCTATGGTTCTTATATGTCCTGAACCCATTTGAAGGTCTTTTTAAACACGATCATAGATGATTTTTCCCTCTAAAGTCACATAAAGAGAGACTCAAAGACCGCGCATTCCTCGAGTGAGCGCTCGCTTTCATTTGGGTGATAGGTCGGCGCGCATGGGGTTCCTTTCTTTATGTTAAGGGTAACAAAGACTACAATACACAATATAATTTTTTATTTATTCATCAAAAAAATTTACATCCACCTCCATTCCCAATATTCTCTCCCTCTACACCAAGCATATGTTGGTTTTAAATCAAAGAAGTAGACTCTTGTTTACACATACAAATTATTAAAAATAGCTAACAACTCCAACGATTCCCATAACTTTGTAATAACATGGTAGTTAAGGAAATGGTTATTATTAGTAGATAATTCCTAAACAAAAACACTTTAAAATACTCTTAATAATTCCACCGTAGTGAACAACACTTAGTTATTGGGTTACATCGCTTAATGCCTATGTGGTAATATTTAAACTTATTTTCATATCTACAAAGTATATTTCACCATTGTTGACAAGTTCTCTTATGAAATTATATCACCTCTCAATGTACTTCTTCCTTTTATTAAAACATATTTGTTTATAATGTTATTGCTAAATTACTATGACAAAAGATATTTGTTGTTCCTTCTTGTCCTTGCTTTAAGTATGACAACATTCTTTCATCCATATTCCTTGAAATGTTGTCGAAAAAGTTGCTAGATATCTTTCTCTATTGTGTAAAGAGCTAAAATGGGTTTTTTGGATGCCCATGACACTTCTCCTAATTCAAAATTAAAAATATATCCTAAAGTACTCTTTACATCATCAATGTTACAATCATAATCACTATCCATGTAATTGATTACTTTGAATTCATTTGTGTACATCAATACATTACCATTATCTGCTGATCCACTTATGCATCTCAATTGTCTTTTCCTTATTTTCCATTAATGAGAGTCTTTTAGAATTTTCATGAACCTTAAAATTAGACTTACTACATATATTTTTCAAAATTTTATTACCATCAAATATATCAAAGTTCTAGTCAGCATTTATACAATGTTGGATCAAAATTGTATCTCTTATCACTCTTACACAATTTAAAACCTAATACCATAGGTATAGATGATGTTTGCAATTCAATGTCCTAAACCTCTTTAAAACAATAGTGTTGGAATCCTAAATGAAAATTACATCATTTATTTGATTTTCTTCAATGAAAACAAAATATTTCATGAAACTTTGATCCATCATCTCAAAATGTTTCTTCATTTCTAATTTAACTAACTCAATTGAAAAAATTTCTATGATTATCAAACCATTAACATACGGATATATGATAAAAATTTCTTCTTGATTGTAAATTTTGGTATATAAAGAGTTTGTTGATTGTTGCTTTTTAGAAACCATCACTCAACAAGTATGAATCAATGTGAGTATATGTAGTGCCCACTTCCCTTCGACACTTTTGATATTGATCATGATATTGCTGACTATATTATGGACATTATTATAGTTTTGATTTAGTATGGTGTTAGATGTCAAATCATGGATTATTGTTGACTCTGATTCATATATGATGCATGATGATTGTTAGAGACATTTTATATAGATTTTGACATGTTTTTGGACATGGTTATATATATATATATATATATATATATATATATATATATATATATATATATATGGATGTTGTTAGGACATGTGATATTTGGATATATTGAGTAGACCGAGAAAATTGAATTTAAAATTGATGATTATATAGTTGTTGATGAAATTGTAAGTGATATTGTTGATTGTCTGGATGTTGTTGTGATTCATATATATATATATATATATATATATATATATATATATATATATATTGATGATTTTGAAATTATATTATATTCATTTGGATGTTCTGATATGGCCACAAGGCCGAAGGGGTATTTGTATTGTGGTTAAAAAATATCACAACAAACATCGGGGATTGAAGACCAACCACATTGAAATTCTAGATGAATTCAACAAGGTCACCATGGCAACTTGTATTGTTCGTGTGTGTGTGTGTTTGATTGTTAGGGATTCCCATGGGGGATCACCTTTAAATGTGACCAAGGGTTATGTGTATTTATTTATTTGGTTCCTTTTTATTGATGTTTGTATGTGTTTATTAAGTGATGTGTTTACCCCTTTCATTATTTATTAATTATGGTAAATTAATGTGAGTAAACATGTTGTTAAAATTAATTAATCAAATTGAGACATAAGAAAGTAATTATTAGAGTTGTTGGCCTAAAATTAAAGTGTTGTAAGAAATGTGTAAGTGATGTGTAAGAGATGTGTAAATTAATTTTGGAGTATGAAACACTCCACCTCCTTTTGAAATTCGAATTTGTCCTTGGAGGCTGATTTTGGAAGCTTATGGGACAAGTTAAACTTGTCTCATACCTCTTAAATTTGCATGCCAACCTTACCTATGGTTGGAGGGTTTAAATCTAGCCTTCATTATGCATTTTTGTAAGTCAAGTTGTATGCTTTTATTGCACTTTCTTACATGCTTTCAATTTCATTCCTTATGAGGTGTGGGTTTGATTTGAGTGTGTAAGTAAAACTGTCATTTATTCACCTGCTTATTTATTGTGCCTTGGAGATTGAAGTTGACTTATGAGTTAGAGTTGAGGATGTGTGATGTGGCATCCCACATGGATCCACCTCATCCTCTTCTCTTTCCTCTTCTATATATTTGAATTCCTTGGCTTGTTTTTGGATTTTTTTTTTTAATTCACTTTTATCACTTCAACTTTGGGACGACTTGCTTTGGGTTTTGGGAGCTCTTGCAAATTGGGATAAATTTGTAAATTGTTGCATACTTGTTGATTGTTGATCTCTTGGTTTGTTTTGCATTGGAGAGCTTGTTGTTTTGAACTTGAACAAACTCCATCATGAGAGGTAAGAGCTTGGCTCTTGGAAATACTCTTTTTTTATTTGTATGCATATGTGAATGGTTGAATGTTTGAATGTGTTGTTTTATTTGTTGGCTGGTTGGGTAGATGGCCTAGGGATGGTGTAGGAGAAGACTATGGGGCATTTTGTGGGAGGCATAAGTGTTTTGGGGAGGTATAAGTGTGGAGGGAGTTGGGATTTGGGTTCCACCTTACAAAGAAATAGCTTGCATTTATTTACTCATTATGGGGTGCCATAAGAGGTTGGGGAGGCATAAAGAAATGTGAGGAATAAGGGGTACTTGGGGGAGGTATAAGGGCATGTCAAGGATTTTAAATGATATATATTTTGGCGGTTTGTTCTCAGGTGGTGATACCCATTTCCCCTTTAGGAGGCATAAGCAACATCCCCCATAGTTTCTTGCTCCTTTGGCTTGCATGATGAAGCTTGAGTGTTGTTTGTTATTTTGTTCTATGGTGGCAAACTACAGTTTTGTTTTGGACTGTGTTTTGAATGAGAAATCTATTTATGTGTTGTGGAATCTATTGTTGCCATGAGTTGAAAAAAACATTTCTTATTGCAATGTGGTTGGGGCTCGGGGGCCAATGAAGAAGGATGGCTTCTCCCTTTTCATTGGATGTCTTGGTTGGGTGGAGAGCATTGCCTTTCCCTTGTTCTATTGTGACCAAATTGGAGAATGATGGAAATTCATACTGTTGTTCTAGAACTAAGAAAGAAGACAGTTTGACAATCCTTGCTGAGATCATTTCTTAATGTAACATTTTCCCACTTGAAGTGGATGATCTTGTATATTATTTTGATGGAAAGATGGTCTCATGGGCTATGAAAATTGTAAATTGAATTGTGAAAGAGATATACTCCTATGCTTTTTCTTCTTTTGAAAGAATGTGAAAGAAATCATATTTTGTATATTGTAATTGAGGAATGAAAGAAGAAATTGTAAAGGTATCTCTTTGAATCAATTAAGGATTGTATTACTTTACTCAAATGGCATTATTGGGTATTGTAAAGTTGTATTTGATCTATATAAAATATGATTGTTGAATGTATTTTAAAATTATGTTGGAAGGATGAAAAAGTGAATATGTATGGAGAAATGTCATAATACTCTGTTTTTTAAATAAATGTTTTAGAAATCAGAATTGTAATTTGGCATTTGAATACTTTGCTTGAGTCAACTTGGTATGTTAGATTGGGTTGGAATGAATTCATAGTTTAAAGTTGGCAAATGAAAATAAATCTATTCGAATTTGAGCTCAGATAACTTTCATACTAGCAATTATTAATCGAAATTGAAAGAATGACCCCTGCAACATCAAAATACAAAATGAAATATCAAATTTTATTTGTAAGGTCAAAACAACCCCAAACATAGCAAAATAATTATGAACATTTTATAGAACCTTTCAAATCGGGAAAAGGCAAAATTACAGACTTCTTGTTTGTATAAAATTGATAAATTTCGAATGCAAATCAATCAAGAAAACTTAACCTTGCAATCTATCTTAAAATATTCCAAGTAAAATCCTCCATGCCTATTTGGCAAGTGGAAAAAATAATTAACGACAAATTTGAACAAAATTGATAAGTTAAAAATACCAGTTCACTTTCTAAGTGACAGAAAGACATTTTCTCAAAATTGACCCTTTAAAATTTATCAAAATAAAATTCCTACGAGATGTCTTTGTGAAAATAGGACATCGAGATCTTTCCAAAAGTCCTTGTTTTCCAAAAACCGAAGTTCTCAATCAAAAGTTATGGCCTTTTGAAGTTTTTACTTCATTTCGGCTCAAAATAATCTAATTGTCAAATTTTAAATGAATAAAATATTCTTGGGCGGACCCGTAGGCTAAAACTTTCCTTTTTTTATTTTTTTTTCCCAAAAGGTGCAAATTCATGAAGTTTCCCACCACTCCGCTAATCCGCAAGCCTTCATTTTGTCTAAAAATGATCTAAGTCCAAAAAGTTAATTTGACAATTTTTCCTCCGCGGCCCCGCCACCCCGTAGCCAATCATTGATCGACATGTGGCTTTATTGGGCATCAACAAAGGCTCAGATCAATTTTAACCTTAAGCGCTTTCAAAAATAAATTTGGAAAAATTTGTAAGTTTTTTTCCCGTAGCCCCGCTAATCTGCAGTAATCAGTGTTTGCCACGTGGCTTCATGAGGCGTCAACGGAGGAGCGAATCTTTTAAGCCTTAATGCTTCAAAAACTTTTGGGTAAAATTTCCAAATTATCCCCGTTGGCCTACCAAACTATAGCTAACGGTTGGCTGACATGTGGCATCTTCTCGTGTCGGCAGAGGCACGGGTTCCTTTCGACCTTTTTTCCCTTCCTTTTGAATAGTCAAATTTTCCAAATGTTCCCTGCTAACCCGTTGACCTATAGCCAATAAGGAGATGCCACATGGCCTCCCTAGGCGTCAACGAGGGTGCGGGTGTAAAATTTTGTTTGTCCCAAAAGGGAAAAACTGCTAAATGCCTTCCCCACTTTCGCACGTCGCCTCGGAAAAGTTTTCTTCCCCGCTCCACCGGTCCGCTTTTCTCCTCTGGGTGAATTTTCTCTCCGAAGTCCACAGGCCCGAGTTGGGGAAAATTTTCCTCCCCAGCCTACAAGCCCACTCTTGGGAAACTTTTCACCCCAAGTTCTCACCCATAACTTGAGAAATATGAGGAGTTAGGACTTCTTTTTATATCACCGAAAAGGTGAGGAAATTCCCTATCTAATGGAAATGTTTTCAGGAAGTTTTAATTGTGTTAATCATGGGAAAATCAAATTGAATCTTTAACCAAGTTCTGAAGTGGGTAAGTAAGAATTTACTTTGATGATTTTAAATATGTATTCTTTTCCCCACTGTAATTAAACCTTTCTCTTGTCTTATATCTTGTGGAATTAAATACCTTGGGTATTTAATTGTTTTGGTCCCTTAACCCTAAAATTTTAATCGGGAATATTTAGCTAAAATGTCAATGTAATCAGTGATTAAATTAATCCCTAAGGAGATTTGAGCTAGGTGTGGACTTATTACACTTGTTGCTTTATAATGTGGAATTAGTAATTATTATAATGGGAAAAGTTATCAGTTGAATTTAATTGTCCTTGAGACTTTGGTTGTTAACACTTTAAAAAAATTTATTCCATAATTTTGTAACTAAACCTAGGTTGTTCATGGGTCTCAAGTGGGAGATTTTAGCGGGCATTACAATATACAAAGCTCTTGGTGATTTCTTAAGAACATACATGAAATTTTTCAATCTATAGAATTTTTTCTCATGATTTGGAATCCCATACCCTAGTGATTTCTACGCATATATTTCTTCTTCCAATATTCCATTATGTTGAGTTATCATTCATATGATAAACTTTCAACATATCCCGAGTGACACCATTAAAACATATTTGATTGTATTCAAACTTGCTACAAAAATAAAGGTTTCATTGAAATCAATTCTAAGATTATGTGAATACTCCTTTTAACCAATCTTTTCTTATGCTTCTCAATATTTTCATTAATATTAAAAACATAATTGTAGATGTAATTTACTCCAATAACATAGTTTTTGTTGGAAGACTCAATATATCCCATTTCGATTTCTCTTTACTTATGCAATAATTTCTTCATACATGAATTTTTACTAATCCTCGCTTTCAATTGTTTCTTTAAAATATACAAGAACAATTATGGTAAATAATGAAATATACACAAATTCATCATCTTCTTCTTTATTTCTTGAAGTTTCATATATTTCATTTACCTTCTTTTCTTCTACGAGGTTTCATCAAAGGGATTCCTAAGAAAATATGGATTCAAAAATTATATTGAGATGTCACTAAAGAAATACCTTTCAGGTTGTTTAGGCTTCGTTGAAATTTTCCTTAAGGTGTCACTTAGGTGATACCTTATATGAGACTAGTTTTCCTTTGTAGTTGAATATTTTCTGAGGGATTCACTAAGTATACTTGTGGTATATCATGTTCGTTTGTAGGATACTAAGTAATACCCATATTTAATGCTCAATTCTCACTCGTAATACACCATTCCTATTATAAAATATCCCTTATATCACCAAATATTACATAGAGTGCAATTTGTTCGACATTTTTAATACCCCTTATTATTTACATATTTTTCATGTTTAATGTGTTTTTAGTTTATTGGCACCCAAAATAGTTTCATTTCGTTTTGGGGCCTTGTGGTTGAAATTGTGGAGTTCACGGGTTTAAATGCTAGTATAGACACATTGTTTTGGGCACGCTAAGATTAATAATCATAAAAAATGCTCGCCATCCCCTTCTCTGTATTCATATAAGCCAGATCAAAAGAAACATAGAAGAATTATGCTTTTTTAATGGGTTTTTTCATTTAAACAACCCCTTTCCTTTCAAATCCCTTGCATTCTCATTGAAGTAGGCCCATCATCTGTAACTTAGAGACTCCATCTACTCTTTGATAGTGTTCATATAGCCTCTTCTCATGGATTTTAATGACAGAGATGGATCAAAGGCACATGAAATCCATTAGCTTCACCTTGCTCCAAAAAATTCAAACTTAACTATTTTTCATGTGTTTCGCGCTCGCTATAGATGTATGACTAATGTCACTCATTAGCACACATAACATCCATAAGCTTAAAGGTTTTTCTTCTCACTCTAAACTTTGTTGAATCTATGATTGATGACAAGTTTCATAAAGGACATGTGGAGGTAATATTTGAATGGATTTCTTTGATTAAACCTCCAAAATATATAGAGCATCGATGTGTAACAAAAAACATTAGGGATAGGTGTCAACCATCAACACATTTTATCCTCTAAATCCTTTGAGCTCACATCCCACCGATGGAGTAAACGTAGGGGTTTTAGATAAGAGGTGAAAATTAATTCCATACACCATCATAAATTTTTATACCTTACCTCTTCACCCTAGAATGAGGAAGCCTTGTTGGAAGACAAGTTGCATTAATTGATAAGTTTTAAACCTTGTAATAGTGGCCATTCCACTAGCTTTAAACCTTGTGACAATTTAAATCTAATGGAATGGGAACTCATCACCGACACCATCAAAAGTATTGAGCATAGTATGATAAGTAGGAAAGCCTCTTCTGTAATCATATCACCAACAAGGCATACAAATTAATCATCCGGAAACCCACAAGCTCTTTTTCTCATATCTCTCAATTCATCCTCAAAGATCTCGAGAGGAAGCAAGAGGGAAAAAAATCAAAAGGCTACTAACATTTTTCCTTGCAGGTTTCAAGTGGGGAAAAATGATATCTGTTTCCTATCTGTTAAGAGATTTGAATATTTCTATCTTCTAAGGTGGCATAGAATGTATCACCTTCCTACAATTCCTCTTGCGTTCATATCTCAACTTTCCAACTTCTCTAAAAACAAAACAAATTATAACTATTGTTCTATGAATGGATGGCTCACAAGGTACAATATTTCTTAAAACAAGAAGATATCATCATTATTTTGAATTTAAATTGGTTGTTTTGTTTTGTTTTATGTATTAGTACTTACTTGTAACTTCTTGTAGGGAGGGTAGGTGTAGTAGAGATAATCATTTTTGTGACTCAGTAATTATAGGATACCATGTTTCTCCCGCCATGGACTAGACCCATCACAGAACATCCAACACTTGTTTCCACTACCGTTGTCTTTTCCACCTTTCTCAACATATTCGAGAAAATGTTGTGTAATGTTGTCTTCGAATAAATTTATGATACCTATTTTTTTATTGAGCACCTCTAGGGTGTCGTGATAATTGGGCACTAGATTATAGTTTAATGACATCTCTACCTCGAGTTCCGGAAGGAACATATAGATTTAACAATGCAAAGTAAGTGAAGAAACTAAACTAGTGATCACCTTCACTAAACAAATATAAGTAAGGGGCATCAATGCCATCAAAATCACCTAAGGCACAATCCACGCCCTCAATTGTTTGACTCTCTATGTCGGGTGTCTCTAGGGTTTACGATACCCAATTTTTTTAACCAAAATATCACTATTTTGAAATATACACATTTAGAAACCAAAAAAGTCGACTAGATTCCAAATACATAACTCATATCTTAATAATTTTATTATTGCTTCCATTATAAGGTAACTACTACATTTATTAGAACTTTGAAATTTCACAAAAGCTACTATACAAAATTAAATGCATACAAATAAAAAGACTCCCTTTAAGCTTGACTTCCTACATTGATAACACCTAAACTCTCTCTCACGTGTTTTAAGTTTTCCTTAACTAATAGTTTTATGAAAATATTGAAAGGAACGATAACCAAATCGTACCAAGCCAAGAACACAGATGCTAATCAAACACCACAATCAATAAGATGAAAGTAATTTGCCAAAATAACTTTACATAAAACCTTTGCAAACAAATGAGAAACAATATCATATATTATTATAGAACTCAATGCAATATATTGAGAATGGGCCTTGCTTAAATAGGCAAGGAATAACAATCTAAGAACCAATCAAGGTCGTAGATCAAGCCATGAATCAAGGAAATAACTATTCATCAAAGAACTAGTCAAGACCATAGATTTAGGAGAGAACTAGACATCAAGGATCTAGTCAATATCATAGATCAAGGAAAGAACTATACCTAACAACTAGATAATATCTCCTAATATCTAAATAAGATAAAAGAAATATCCACACAATAAGTAGGTGAGGATAAATACAATAAAGGTAAATAAAGTACCTATGTGAACATGAGCTAAGGTAAATACCTATTATAACACCCCCTCAAGTGAAGCTAGGGGCCAAAAATAAAAGTGGCATGTCCACAGTATGAGTCCCGACAACTAGGCTCTGATGAGGTACTCATGTACAATAACTGGGAAAAAGGGACACCACAAGGTACCTAAAACTAGTAACAACAAATTAAAGAGAGTAAAGACCCGTTCCAAGGCATCCCAAGAAGCTCGGCTCAAAAAAATCATACAATGCTAAAGAAGTTTGGTGTGCACTGTGGTCTGAATCCACTGCTCGATCACAAAACTCAAAAACAACTGACATTGGGTTTCACCAGAATAGCTCCATACAAGGAGACTGTCAATGGAGTGATGTTAAAAGTGCAAAAAAATACCAAACATAATTCGATCAACTACTGCAAATAGGTGTGCCACGATCCAAGAACAAAACCAAAGCAACAAGGCAAGGACACAAACTCCAGAGTGTCACGATCCAAGAAAAGCCAAGGTAACAAGGCAAGGACACGAAACCCAAAGAAGTAGGATCAACACCACACCCTCCCATACTACTTGAATGGGTGGAGTGATGCTACAAATCTATATGAGTTGTCAAAACAACTACTTGAACACTAACAAACTAACATTGGAATGCACTAGAATAGATCCCCCATAAGAGATACTGTCAACATGCCAAAAGTGTCGAAAATACAGATACAAAATCTCTCAACAAATAAGAGAGATACACTACACCTGCTAAAAATTTCTCAAAACAAGAAGCATCATAATGCATAAGGTATAGAAAGTGGAGCAAGAAGCCTAATAGTGGAGGAGCCACGCCTGTAGAGTCCTCTCAATGAATGTCTATGTCGCCACCACGAGTGATCAGATATCCACCCCAAATCAACACGGATGGATGAAAAAGATGCCTGCATATGACTTGGTGTAAAATGCACAATGGGTGCATGCAAAAGAACATCGAATGTGTGTCGGGTTGATCATGTCGGACAAATGAAATCTCAAGTTTCTCAAACCCGAGGGAAGGTGTAGAACTCATGTGTTGCTCAGATCCTCGAAAAAGAGTCAAGCGAACAAAAAAATGAGCTCACAATGCGTGATCCCAATGAAATATCTCATTGAAAACTAATGTCATGACGAGAATTCCACTTAACATGTGGAATTAAGGAAACAATACCTTGTGAATGTCTACCAATGAATCCGCTCATTAGTGAGACCCATAAAATGGAGCATGCAAGAGAACTAAATGCAAAGGTGGTATGCTTCCCAAAAAGTCATGCAACCGAGCAGAAGTAGGATACACATGTGGTACTATAATAGGCACAGATGTGGAAGAACATGCAGTAACAAGCCTCACGGGTTTAGAACCATCAAAAGCATGTTTAGGCTCAAAGACCTAGCAGATCAATGTTGATGGGTACAAGAGAAAAAACTACAAGTGGACTAGAAGCATGGATATGGTTGTCCACAATATGATGGTGATGTTGTAGGCTAGCAAGTTTGTTCTGCAGAGAGTGTATTATTGTATCCTTATCGTGAATGAGTGATTGTAGAAGAGAATTTCGCTTCTTGAGCAATCTATTTTCTTCCACAAATTTTACAATATCCTCTTGAAGTCCACATACTTCAGAGAAAAGCATATCATTCTCAGAATCCATGATAGGTACAAACTGCAACTCCCAAAATTTAGGACATTGGGCTCGGTTAAACCGCATCCAAAATTGATTACAACACTCCTCTATATTTGGCACTTTATAATTATAGTGCAAATCACAAAATAAATAACTCCAATGGAAAGAGTACGAAAAAAACAAGCACTTTTGTAAAAAAACAAAGACTTTCAAAACCGAGTTACCGAGCAAAAGATACAAACTTTTCAATAATTTTGCTCATTATTTATTTTAGTTGCCACTAAAACAAAATAAATTGTTGTTTCCTTCACCACACAAATAAAATTAAAGGGGCTGAAGTTAAGCACCTACTAGTAGGAATCACAAGCTTTAAGCCCTCATATGACCATACCATATGACCAAAGGCTAAGGATTTTAATGGGTGTTCTCGAGAAATCCAACAAACCCGAATAAATAAAATCACATTTGTATTTTTTTCCAAATGTGCCATGCCCATTTCTTAGCAAGGGAAGGGGAAAACTTGGCATTCTTGTTGTTATCAAAACAAGTTATTGCTAAGTCCATCCCTTCCTTCTATAGACCAATGGCTTTTGTAAGGATTCGGTGCCTTTGTTGTTGTGATTGGTGTAATCTCTATATGGCTTGTATCTTGTTAAGATCTTGTCACCTTGTCACTAGAATTGGTTTTGCTGTGGACTTCCATATGGGGAGGAATGACATTGGGGCGAGTGGAGTAAGCAATATGTTGGGTTCTTATACAAGGGTGAACAAAGTAATAAAATTAGTTATGACGTGAGGAAAATTAAATGTGCAAGAGTAATACATTGATAATTGAGTTTGGTAGTCAAAGCGTGCACATATATTTTTTTGTTTAGGCAAAATTAGGAAGAAACGTTTAGTTTTCCAAATGAACATAAAGTCAATGTTTAACATTCCCAATATAAAAACATTGAATATTGTTGAAAGTAGTAAGAACTTGAATATTGGAAATAGGAGCAAATGCAAGAGAGTACCAGTATGAACAAAAAGTATACATTTGTAGATAAGGAGAACAAAACTTAGAAAAGACGGTTTGTTGCTTATACATAAAAGCAAATATTACAATGGAAAAGGAGCAATAATGTTTTCTAAAAGGCTCGCTCCAGTGTTGGATGGCTCGACATAATAGTTATCAACATAAGGGTGCCAATATAGATACTCTTAGACCCCACCAAACAACCCAACCCAATCTAACCCAACAACCATTGATTGGGACCCCCACCCAACAATATCTTTTTTTGAAATATTTTAAACATAAAATATAATTTTAAGGTTAGAAGCTTGTCATATAGAGAAGTGTTTTACAATGATAGTGAGAGATGTGATGTAATGATGTGGATATATTTACTTTTATTTTTGTTTAAAATTTAATAATCATTTAACTACATCTATTTAATTATTACTTATTTATATATAAAATTAAAAATTTGGCTCAGGGAAGTCAATCAAAAATCTTAATATTTCCAACCAATCAGGAGTGTTTATCCCTCCCGAATAATCTTCCTCTCCGAGAGCAATAACTTGCGCCTAATGTGTTCTTGTACTTTGTCTGCTAATATAACTCTCTTTTATTAATATTAATATAAATAAAAGGGCAGTTCCAATAGTAAAAATCTTAATATCGTAACTATGGAGTGGAGTTTGGAGGTTAAAAAGACTGGTAGTGCTGCTGAATTATCAACAGCCAGCCACCGGAAAAAAAATAAGAGAGTTATTAATCAATGGAGTGTGTAAAATTTGAAATGTATTCGTCCGTGTTTAATGTTATAAACTTGTTTCCAATTTGTTTTTGGTTTTTTCATGCGGGGAAAATTTGTTCTTCTGAAACAAGTACATCCAAGAAGGAGCAAGTAGTTGTATTAATAACTGGCTTTCCAAGACTATTCGTTACCATCTCATCTTTTTCAGAATTTAACTCACACTAGGAGGACTGTAAGTCTGTAACCACCGTGGCATACATTGTTTTTTCACTACTCGCGCCATGTATTTATCCTTGTCCTACCTCAACAAGCAATGGCACGACTATGCAATCACAAAAAAATCGCCGCGCTTAACCCTCTGACGATCAATGCCATAACCAGGCTTGAAAATGCAGGTAATTATAATGTTGATGAAAGCCGTGGGGAAACCTGAAATCACCATCTAAGCAGCGGCGATTAAAAGAGGCTCTCCACATTTTAACTGGTACACATCAACCAGATAACTGTGTGTATGCCTCTCTGTTGCAAGCCTGCATCGAAATCAAAGCCCTACCAGAGGCCAAACTAGTTCATGCCCATATCATTACAACTGGGTTTAATCCAGATGTCGGTTTAGATACCAAACTTGTGATAATGTATATAAAGTTTCTTAGTGTCGAGGATGCACGCCAAGTGTTTGACAAAATGCTTGAAACAAATGTCGTCACGTGGACTGCTATGATGGGAGCTTATTCTAGAAATGATCAACCTTGGGAGGCCTTGACGCTTTTTTGCCGAATGCAACGAAGTGGCGTTTGTTCTGATCGATTCGTATTTCCGAGTGTCCTGCCAGCATGTGCTAGCTTAGAAGCCTTAGATTATGGCAAGGAATTACAGGGATTCATAGTTAGAAGTGGGTTTCAGCATGATGTGTTTGTAGCGAGTGCGTTGGTTGATATGTACTTCAAGTGTGGGAGAGCAGAGGATGCACGCAAAGTCTTTGACAAAACGCCAGAACGAGACACCGTCTTATGGAATACTGTGCTTGCAGGTTATGCATATAATGGGTGTATTGAGGAGGCGATGAGGATCTTTCAAATTATGCCTAAACCAAATGTGTACTCGTGGAATACAATGACTGATGGATATGGAGCAAATGGGCAGGTAGACGAAGCTCTGAAGTTTTCGAGAAAATGCCTGAACGAGATCTGTTCTCGTGGAATGCTATGATGGCAGGATATGTACAGAGTGGACTTGTTGACAAGGCCATGGAGCTATTCCAGGAAATGCCTCATAAAGACATGGTTTCATGGAACCAAATGATTGTAGGGTATGCGCAGAGTGGAAGAGTCGATGATGCCATGGAACTGTTTGAAAAAATGCCTGAAAAAGACTTGGTGTCGTGGAATACAATGATTTCAGGATATGTGCAGAATGGGCATGTTCAGAAGGCCTTAGATCTATTTCGAGATATGCCCAAACGATGTGTGATCTCATGGAATGCAATGGTTGCCGGACATACGCAGAACGGAAACTTCGATGAAGCTTTGCAGCTCTTTCGAGAAATGCGAGTGATAGGCATGAAACCAAATAGAATCACTTTTGTGAGTGTCCTTCCTGCATGTGCTAACTTGGCAGCTTTGGAACATGGCAAAGCTGTCCACGAAGACATAATTAAAAGTGGATTTGAGTCTGATACTCTTGTTGGGAATGCCCTAGTAGACATGTATGCAAAATGTGGAAACATAGACGATGCACAGGTTGTGTTTGACAAAATGCCTGCTCGAGATGTGGTTTCATGGAATTCAATGATTGCAGGGTATGGTATGCATGGGTTTGGCAAGCAAGCCATACGCCTATTTGAAAAACTAGAATACTCAGATATGAAGCCGAATCATGTCACATTTGTTGGAGTTCTTTCAGCTTGTTGCCATGCAGGCCTTCTTGATGATGGCTGGAAATACTTAAATTCTATGAATGAATGCTATCATGTCACGCCTGCAATAGAACACTATTGTTGCATGGTTGACCTCCTTGGCCGTACTGGCCATTTGTATGAGGCATACAACTTGGTTTGTAATATGCCAATGAAACCTAATGCTACTGTGTGGGCATCTTTGCTTGCCGCCTGTAAAATCCGTTCCAATGTAGAATTAGGAGAACATGTGGCCGAATTCCTATTTCAATCAGATTCTAAGAATCCTGGGCATTATGTTCTTCTCTCAAATATGTATGCAGCGGCTGGCAGGTGGGATAATGTAGGACTAGTGCGGACAATGATGAAAGAAAGGGGTGTCATAAAGACACCAGGAAGCAGTTGGATTGAAGTGAACAATAAGATGTATGTTTTTGTTGTTGGAGACAGATCACACCCACAAACACAGGAAATTTATGCAGAGCTGTTGAGATTGTCTGGGCAGATGAAAGAGACAGGTTATGCACCTGACATGGACTTCGCACTGCATGATGTTGAGGAAGAACAAAAGGAACACATTCTCGGCTATCATAGCGAGAAGCTGGCTGTTGTATTTGGGCTTATCAACACCTCTCCTAAGACACCTATTCGTGTCATTAAAAACCTCAGAATATGTGGTGATTGCCATTCAGCCATCAAGTTCATTTCCAAGATTGCTGGAAGGGAAATTATTTTGAGGGATGGCATTCGTTTCCATCATTTCACAGACGGACAATGTTCTTGTGGTGATTACTGGTGATGCTAAGTAAAGCGAGCAATAAAAAAGAAGCTTGCATGACAAGTAGGCTTGCATTTATGCCCACTGATTCGGTAGGTTTGCTTCTCTGGTAAAGTGTAGTGCTCTCATATCTACTGTATGATTTTGGTTTTAACCAGGTTTCTCAATTTGCATAATGGGTGCATTACAATCTTATAAACCATACATATTCTCCTAAAAGGTTTTGGGAGCCCTCGCATTATTTTTAGCAATGAATATGAAAGCTTAGTCAGTTAAGGTAAAAACATTTATTTCACTAAAAGCTGTGAAAACTTATTCTGATTCCATTGAATTGCCTAAATTTCTTTTCAGGAACTCGATGGGATACATAAACATCATGGGCTATATAAAGATCATAAACTATGCATTTTCTGATCATGACTTATGGTAAGATTATTCTGACATTTTTTCACCCATGTTTGATGCTTATTAGAGGTTGGGTAGAACCTTTTTATAATCATTCTTGAGGATTTTTCGATGTAGCTAATCTTGTCATGGCCTCGTCTGCTTTTACATTGTAAGCCTTGTATTTTATTGAAATATGTACTCCATTATACTTGAGAGAGAGAAGTTGCCTCTCTCAAAAGGAATTTCTTTACATCTCAAAAGTGCTTTTAGAATTCAATTCACATTAGGACATGTTTTTTTGATGATCCCATCTATCTTTGTTCGTACATACCTGAATTACATTTGCATGTTACATGAGATATTGTGGTTCCATTCATTGATGTGCTTTTATTGGCATTCAATCTCTAGTTTGCTTTTTTGCAATTGTCTTGATAACTGACAATTTGGTACGATCCAGTCACAATTTGTTACAACTGCTTCTAAGAGAATTCATAGTGCTGAGATCACATCCGCAACAAATGTAAATATTATGAAACTATATTCAAAAGAACACATCCTTACAACATAAACTAGTTTCCAATTGCTTTATTTTTGTGTTTTCTTAGAAACCAGAGTGTTTGTTTTCTGTTTGCAAAAGCTCAAATGCAGGCAAGCTTTAGGAGCAGATTTCTCTTCAAAATTAAGAGGTGGATTTTGTAGATGTTTGCTACATTAATGAGTATCAGAGCAATGATATATCACATATGAGTAGCTTTTGATTGGGGAAAGAAAGGACAGATAGGCTAGAAGGCTAATAGCCTAGATAGAGGAAGCAGCAAAGAAGGAATTTAAGCTCTTGTCAAGAAAATCTGCAGAGATAAGGCTGGAGACAGCCTTAAATATTCGTATACAAACTTTATGAGCATTTGAATAAGGACCTTTGTAGATTTTTCTTTTTTGTTGTTTCATGAACTTGAATATCTATTTGTTTTTCTTATGTTTGCTTTATAACCAGAATATTCCTGACAAGTGCTGCACAAGCTTTGTTGCAGGTGAATATTAGGACTGATTTCCTCTTCGAAACAAACTGGTGAACTCACATCTTCATGTTGCACATATATCTCCCTCCCATCTGTTTTGTTGAAGGAACCGCTACAAGTCCTTTTAAGTGACTCAGCTAGATTACCAAGTTTTGGTGCAATCTTTGATATTGTAAGTTTGCCTTAAGATATTTGAAACCTTAATCATTATTTACTTCTTGAAAAGTAGCTTCATGTCTAATAGAAATCCAAAATATGGAAAACTTCCATATAATACTGTTAATCACAGTTCATCAATACTGGGGTGAATGGCCCCATGGAATTATTATATGCTTTTGCAAATAATGGTGGTCACAACATTTTGTAAACAATGGCTACAGATACTATCCATAGCAACCTATTATATATCTCATTATACTTTGGCTAGTAGAAACTGCATTCCAAACTGCAATGCAAATAAATGAATTACATTTAATTGAGCATCCGTAATATATGTAAACTTGAGTAGTCATGCCTAATTAATTAATGGAAGAGCTATATAGTAAATACAAAGGAATAGAGAATATTGTAGAAGCTCTATTGCAAAATTCTTAACTTTCAAATGTGCAACTGAGACTGTGATGAGTGTTGCCCTGAATTTTATGTGATTGGAGAAGGTTGTTAGGGCTATAGATAACACACCTGGTAAGTGCCAACACTATACAAACCACTCATGGTAAAGTGTTAAAACTGAAATTCAACTCTCTAGGTTTGTTTGCTTGCTCCTGCTCTTCACTTCCCTATCCTTGGTTTTCGCACTACAACTCGTGTCCCTGCAATAGCTGATTCTTTCTGACCTAGATGGTCAAGGAAAATAGATTTGGAACATGCATTAGGGTTTGGCTGCCTGATGTCCACTAACTAGCCTTCTAATAGTTAGACCCCATGTAGTAGAAGAACAAAGTCATTGGGAACCTTAGAACAATATAATATGTGACACAAAAGCATCCAGGTTCATAGGCTATCCCATGGTAAGCATACTCGACGCAGCACTCGCCAAAAATTTGAAACAACAAATATTCGCTGTGAAAACTCGCCGAACAAACTCGGCAGCAAGTTCGTGTCCTCCACTCGCCTTATGCGAAAGAACGCTGAACATGGCAAAAACGTTGAAAATACACTTCAATTTCTCTTTTAAGGCAGCACACCCTTTATTTTGTTATTTTTATTTCTTTTTGCAAATTTGTTCTATTGTATTTATAAATTCATATTGTATTTGAATATGATTTGCAATGTAAAATGCATTCAAATTTCAGCCATTGAGCATCATTTGCATGAGTTAAGGGATTTTATAGCAAATTTGAAAAATTTCATTTGGAGGTAAGTTTTTTTAATTCTTTTTGCAAATTCGTTCTATATTATTTAAATTTTATATACTCATATTGAATCGGAATACGATTTGACATTTGTAATTTTAAATGCATTCAATTTAATTGCAAATGATTTTAATTTTTCTATTTTTAATGGTTATTAATTTATTCATGTTTGTTATTGTCGTTAATGAATGAAATTGTCAAAATGTATTGTTGTACTTGTAAATTTATAAATGTTATTTTGATTTCTTTTTTAGAATGTATTCTTGTTCGTAGGATTTACAATTTTAAATTTGAAATTATGGTTAAATAGGGTTATAAAGCCAATTTTTTAATGTTTTAATTTTTTAATTAAGTTTATGTTTTTTTAATTTTTAATTATACATTGCGTTGCGATTAGAGCTTACCAATGGCACCGAACTCATTATCACGGGTAAGCATCATTAGCAGGTTCCGTTCCCGCTAACGCCCATACTATTGTGTAAAAGTATGGTGTACGTGGCAGCGATTCGAGAGAATTGTGGTTTGCAATTTCTGCCAAAAACGTTTTCTCGGAGATATCAATCGCTCAAAATACCATCTTGCATGTATTGTTTGCCTGGACATTGTGGTATATTTCAATGTTACAAAAGAAACAAAACAAGAGATATAGGCAGAGTTGGAGGAAAAGAAACTAGAGAAGAAAATGATGCATCCAACCATAGCAAAAGGCATTAGACCTGGTCTACCTGAAGATTTAGAGGATGATGCGAAACGATTGTGGGTTTTACTCGCGGTCCACGCATACGAACCGAAAGAGGCACATCTGCTTCATCGAGTTCATGCAAAGGGATACATAGTTTTTTTGTACCAAGGAACATACTGGGGCACAACCTTCGCTACAAGGTATATACTAAAATAAAGATGCACACGAGGAAGCAAATAAAGCATGTGTGAATATCTGATACTACAACAACCTTCCCTTCAATGTGACGAAGAGCTCGTACTAAGATTACTTGGTGACAACATTGACAATTATAGGGAAAGGGTACAAAGCATCCTCTTCAAAAGACTTGAGTAAGAAATTGCTCAAAGGTGTAGTTGGAGATATAATGACAATCTTAGAAGATAAAAAAATTAATGTCAAAAATACGTATGCACTAATCTTTTAGATGGGTGGACGGATGGAAGGAAGCACGCGCTTCATCAAATATTTAATGGATTCAAATGGTGAGATAGTGTTTTTGAAGTCGATTGATGTTTCTAACATAGTTAAAAATGCAGAGAATTTGAGTTTTATGTGGGAAAAGATTATATTAGAGGTGGGTATCTGAATGTTGTGCAAGTTGTCACGAGATAATGCAACAACATATGTGGTTATTGGGAGACTACTACATGAGAGAAATTCATCACTCTTGTGGACTCCTTGTGCACCCATTGCCTTGACCTTCTTTTGGAGGACATGGACAAAATTGATTGGGTGAGGTCAGTTATAAAAAATACAAGAAATATAACCAAGTACATATATAATCACCCTTGGGTTCTCAGCTTGATGAAAGAACACACAAAGGGGAAAGAACTTGTGCGAGCCAATGTCACAAGGTTTGCAATTAATTTCTTGGCGTTGCAAAATATTTCTAGTTTGTTGTCATCATTGGAGCAAATGTTTGCAAGTCAAGCATGACTAGACTCACAATATTCAAATAAAGTTGACGGAGAGAGGACTACAAAGATAGTGTTTGATAACGTCTTTGCGAAAGAGAGTTATAGAGATTATCAAGGTAATTTCAAACTTCAATTTATATTTCAAGTTGATTCCTTTATTTTAATTTGTTAAATTATAAATATATTGTTATTTACTTTATTTGTTAAGTTTGTAACCTTAAATTTTAATTTGTGTGTAGGTGTCAAAGCCGCTTGGTGATGATTTTGGACTTGGTTGATGGAGAGCAAAATCCTATGCGGTACATTTATGAGGCCATGGATAGGGCCAAAGAGGTCATTCAAAACTATTTAAGGGGGATATCGCTAAATTCGGTCCTTGTGGGTGATAATTGATCATGGGTGGAATAATCAACTCCGCCAACCGTGCAGCAGGTATTGCCTCAATCCCAAGTTTTTCTTCTCTAATGGCTTCACAGATGTGAATGAGAAAGTTATGGAGGGCCTTTCAATATGCATTGAGAGGATGATACCAAACGTTGAGACTAGGGCGTTATTATTTTAGAGCTACGAAATTACAAACATGTTAGGAGGAGGCTTTTTCTTTATCTTTAGCTATTCGACGAAGAACCACACAATCACCAGGTAATAAAAATTAGAATATTTACTAAGTTACTTATATGTTACAAGTTACAAATTTAATTTTATTAATTACTTATAAACTTTTGATTATCTTGTTTGTAGGTTCTTGGTGGGAGGATTGAGAAGAAAATACCTCGAATTTTCAATAACTAGCCCTCAAAATTTTATCTCAACCTTCTAGCGCTTCTGAATGTAAACATAACTAAAGTTTGTTTGAAGGCATTCACATGAAGAAGCACAACAAGTTGACTCAAAAACTTCTCAGCGACCTAATTTTTGGGCAATATAATCTCCGACTTCACACAAGAAAAATGGAGGCCACATCGTAGGAGCTTATTGATTTGGATGAGATAGATCCATCTAGTGACTGGACTGGGAAAGAAAAAGAAACTTTTGTGTTCACCGAAAATTGATATTGTCTTTTTTGAGAGGGAGCTATGTAGGGAGAAGTGCTAACATGAGATATTGGATTGGATAACATCTTTGGAGGTGATTTCGAACATGCAGCAGAGGAGCCATTGTCATCCACTCTCAAGTTAGAGTCGCAGTCGCAGTCTTCTAGGAACCAAGAGACACCACTGAGTGTGGCGACTAGCAGAGGCAATAGACCCTCTCCCCAATATTTCTCTAGGACGGGGAAGAGGAAAATGTAAATTATTGTAAATTGTAATTTGCGTATAGATATGAAATTTATAATGATAAATATCAATAACAATCATCATAAATTCCTAACACTTATTAGTCGGTTGTATTCGCATGATGATGCGATTTTGTATTGTATTTGTATTCAAATCTAATAGATTACACTTATCTAACATTTTACATACTCATTTGATACATTTTATAGCAATATTTTACATAAAATTTATGTTTTATAAATAAATTTGCATATTTTTAAGTTGTCTAATATTTTTGAATATTCAACGAGTTTTGGCCGATTCAATTTCTTTTGGTTTTCTCGAATATTTGTTGAATACAAGTATGTGAACTATGGGCTGTCCTATATCAATAAAAAAGCATTAGTAGTTTTTTTTGCATTTTGTGGTGTGTTATGTGTTGAGGGTGTTTTGCGCAAGCCTATTGAGATCTCACAAGCATACGTGGAAGCCGTTGAACACTACGAGCATGTTTGGAAGCTATAAAGTACCGAAGGTGTTGTTTAAAGGCGCAAAAGTTTCGGAGAAGTTGACTTAGTATTCTAATGGGTTTTTTGGGCCTTAACTTCATAATGTTCCATAAATTTAAGAATTTAGTAACCATGTTCAATGTAGCATTGGTTGGCTTGCATGCCTATATAAACAAAGTTCAATTGCCTTAGGAAAGTAGCTTTTTGGAGTAGCTTAGGTAAGCTCTTAGAAGCGGAGCAAAGAGTGATGCAAGCTTAAAGCTCGGAGCAAAGTCATGAGGGTGTAAGTAGATTGACGATGATGACTATAGCCTTTTTATGATTCCCGCATCAATTGATTTATTAAGACTATAACGTTGGCTATTGGTCGGTGTGTGTTATTCCTCTGACTAATTGAATAAATCTTGTGTTTTTTTAATAATGTAATGCCCATATTTTCGACGTTTCAAAGACATTAAATCTTAAATAAATACTTAGGAAATTGCCCTTTTTAAAAGGGTTGCATAAGGGTGTTAAACCTAAAGTACATTTAATTAATTCCTACTAATAATTTCGTTCATTACATTAGGTTGATCCATCCTAGATTAATAATTAAATATTATTAATCTATTTCTAAAGTTGTTTCTTCTTATAATCTTCTAGCAATGCATCCATAAATTCATTATTTAGTTTAAGTTTAATTCTTGTAAGCAATTAATATCCATATTCCACACTTATAACATTTACCCTTGGTTAAATCAATCCCCTTAAGTCATTAATTTTAATGTCCATCTAACATACCATTATTTAGTTTTATAGTTTTAATTTCATTTAATTATTTATTAGACCATAATAAGAGGGTTACATTCTAACTTAAAAGATTGGCCCCATTCACAAATTACACATACATTTAATTAAAACATACATTCCAATAAAATACCCTCACCTAAAAGTTATAGGATTGATTCCCTACCCTTAGATTGATTCATTTTAGGCCCTTAGATATTAGGTTTTCATTCTAACCCTAATCATCCTTATGAAATCCTTTTAACCTTTTTTTCCTAGTTTCCTCATTTGTTCTCTTTTCTTTTCTTTGTTTTGCAGGTTGGAGGAGAGGAAGCCATGAAAGTATGATAGAAACCATGGAGGAATTTCCTCTAGGTTTTAGTATAGCAATGGAAGGAAAGATCCTTCCCCATTTGGCTCACTTATTTGTTTGCATAGATCTTGTAGAGTGTAGTTATTTTCATTCATTTTATTGGAAGGATTCATCCACAAATCTGGTTGAAGTTGTTTAATGGTTCTCATTTTCTTGAGTTACATTTGGGAAAACCCATTTCAAGGATCTAAGTGTATACACATTTATATACATATATACATGAGTGTATATATGTATATACACGTATATATGCTTGTAGATCATTAGATCTACATTTTGTTCAAGTTTCATTTCTTTAAAACCACTAGTTTGGTCAAAAATCACATTTTTTAACAAATTGTTTCTACGCACAGGGACCAAAGGGCGGTTGCTTGACCGATCGCTATACGCTCCGGGTACCGACATTGGTTCCACTACCGACGTCTGTTCGCATAAAATCGAGAAATTTTATAACCAATGTATACAAATGAATATATCCTTAGATATATCCATCTGTATACATTCCTTGGTCATTTTACATTTTATCATAAATCTCGAGTTCTTTGGTTTAGCACAAAAAGTGAAAGTTTATGCATTTAAAGTTGAAAGTGAGATTTTTATATAGTTTCCAGAAGACCGATGTCGGTTAGAAGAGCTGCTAATGTCATTACGCTAGTCGATGTCACCTACTTAAAGATTTAGTATATTTCAAATAACACGAGTACAAAATGGATATTTTCATATCTATTCATTTAGATGAATCTTTAAATAGACAAGTTCCATAGTTGCTTTGTGAAATGTTTCCTAAGCATCATATTGTTTAACTTAAGTTGGAAATGAATTTTCTAAAACTGTAACACCATACAATAACTGATGTCGGTATAGGGTCTACCGATGCCGGTTAAGCACTTAGATGGGTAATCGTGGGAGGCAGAATTCTACAAAAATGGATATATATATATATATATATATATATATATATATATATAAACAGAGTTTGATAAAACTGTTTTAAGACAAAAAGCAATAATGAAAGGCAACCAAATTCATTTCTTGATTAAAACACTAAGTTTGTGGCATTCTTTCCTTTGCAATAAGGTATAAAACTTGAGTATAATATCAACTCCAAACCATTCTTTTCACATATACTATTTGGAGAACAAAGATAAGATACAACACACTTAATAAACTCCTTTTTCATTTCAAGTTTACAACAATACAACAAAATAACTCAACAATACTTTCTTTAAAATGACATCATTCCTTTCCAAAGAATACATATTACAACTTGAATAAAATCCAGAATTTGGAGAGTTTCATTTCCAACCAAAAATACAACTTAAGCTTATTCCTTTCAACTACAACATTGTAACTTGATAAATAGAATTTACAAGGCTTTCTTTTAAAATGCAAGAATTACAAGCCTTCCACTCTAAGTGGAAACAACATGGCTAAATTTTACAAATGTAGGATTCCCTTTTTGTCTTCTACAAAATACTCTAAGTCCAAATCTTCAACTTGAGCTCCACCATTTTCTTCTCTTCAAACACAACAACAAAGAAGGGGGAGTAGGCAACGCTCTCTCGCCCAACCAATAATCCAATGAGGAGAAGAAGTTATTCTCCTCATTGGCCCCCGAGCCCCAACCATAGAGCAATAAGAAATGGATACAACCAATGGAAACTTTCACAAATGCTTCCACATTACAACACACATGCCAACAATATTTCAACACACACACAAACACAAAAATAAAAATATCAAATAATGCAACTTTTCCAAACAAGGCTTGAAAAATCTAAGCCAATGGAGAAAGGAACTATGGGAAATCACTTATGCCTCCCAATGGGATTAAGTGCCCACCTTGAAACCTCCAAAACACAAAACACACCCAAAACAAGACTCGTATGTCTCTCTCAATCTCTTATGCCTCCCACAATCTCTTATGTCTCCCTCAAATAAAACATATACGATAAGTAAGCATTTTTCTTATCTAAAAGGTGGGGCACCCAACCCAACTCCCTCCCAAAATGTGCAACAATACTCTTATGCCTCACTCCAAAACATCCTCATAAACCTTCTCCTACATCATACTTAAGGCCATACTACCCAAGCCCAAAAATATGCACACACAACATTTATTTATACATACACACACACATATAAAAATAAATTGCATGGGTGAAGTTCCTACCTTGCCATTGCAAGAAACTTGATCCAAAATCACAACTCTAAGCTCCTTCCAAGCTCAAACCCAAATCCAAGCAAGCTCCAAGACTCCCAAACAAGCAACTCAAACTAAAAATCCAAAATAACCATGCACAACAAAATGAAGTAACCTCAAAACCATCAAATTAACTTGCATATATAGAAAAGAGAAGAGGAGGGTGAGGTGGCTCCATGTAGAATGCCACATCACTTCTCCTTAACTCCACATCACCAAGTCAAACATCAAACTCAAGTTAATAAATTGGTGGTTGAGGAAATGACAAACCTCTTACACACACAAACGCTTACCCACACCTCCAAATGACACAATTAAAAACTCATGCAAGAAAGTGCAATAAATATCACCTTTTACCTTACAAATCATATAATGGGGTCCCCTTAACCCATAGGTATAGTTGGTAGATGAATTTAAGAGGTGTGAGACAAACTTAATTTGTCCCACAAACCTCTAAAAATAACCCTTAAGCCCAAATTCGAATTTGACATGCAAGGTTGAGTACACAACACTTAAACCAATAAAAATCCTTTCAAATCTAAAATAAAATCAAGGAAAATCTACCAAAATTAAATACCCCTTGGTCACATCTCAAATTACTTTAATTAACAAGATTAATTAGCTTAAATAGAGCACATAACTAACAATAATAAAGTGAATCACATTACTATGATAAATCACATACTCACAACATAATAAAAGGAAAGAGAAACCACACATAGCCCGTGGTCACAATTTGAGGTCATCCCCCCATGAGAACCTCCTAAATATCTAACAACAATAAAATTGAACATAAAGATGTCATGGTGACCTTCGTTGTATCCATCCAATATTCCACTATGGTTGGTCTCTTATCCCCCTTTTGTTTGTTGTGATATAATCACTTGCAAAATCAAATAATACCTCCTTCGGCCTCGTGGCGCATCAAATACATCAATAATAAAATACATGCACATCCATCAATAAACATCATCATATCACGAAGTCATCATCCAAGCTAAGCAATGCTATCATTTGTTTATCATTTCAAAAACATCTCAATTCTACCATTTCATCAATATCAGTGAGATCGCAAGATTAGTTCAAACACCAAAACATAGTCAATACGACGGAAATTCAAAATGTCAGTATATATATAAGCTAATCAACACATCATCATCATCAATGTAGAATGTCTATCCATGCCTCTAAGAATCCATGCAACCATAATATGAATCACAACATATCAATAGTCAAAATATCTCTACCATCTATCATCATGCTAAACCAAAATAACATAGTAAAGTCCATGTCTATAGTCCATAGTAATCAAAATCAAAATATGATAAGTGTCGAAGAGGAGTGGGCACTACAATTTATTTCCAAATTGTGTTCAACTATATATCTTTTGTGTATGTTTTCAAAGTGCATAATTCTAGGGTTCAGCATCATCTAAAGCAACTCTTCATCGGGCACCATAACCATGTCTACATCAATATGCCTCTTATATATCAAGAATATGCTCAATGCTAGATGTGTAATTAATGATCAAAAGAAGTACAATTTTTGTCTACTTATAAGTGCCTTTGAACTAAAACTTTGTGATATTGATGTGTGTGCCAACTTCCATCATGTAGAAACATGAAAGGCATAAAGGGGTGACCGAGTCTTTTATCACCGAATCATAGCACTTCCGAATTTTTAGCATGTGACTCATGCAATCAGTGTGATTGGGTAACATGGGTACCATCTCTCAAGCTACGGGACTTGCGGGCTTGAGATGGACCTCCGAGAAGGTTGGCTTCCTCTTCCTAATCCTAATGCTAAAGTACCCATAACGCAAGAAGAACAACTAACTACACCTATCCCAACACTTCAAAAAGACATGGATAAAGAAAATAAATGAAATGAAGGAAATCCTACACTACAAATGGTGATAATACCAAGAGAAGGGGTTTCTAGACAATCTTCCTAACCTATCAATGGAGAATGATGAACTAAGAGAGGATGGACATGCACCACAGATCATATTACATATAATTCACCATCACGAATTAAACACAAAGAACCACTAAATCCTGCAATGATACAAGAATATGCATAGAACACCTGATAATAAGAGAGACAAGATGAAACAACAAACTCATGCAAGGTTAGAGAAATTAACACAAACATAGTTTTATTGCTCCATAGAATGTTGCACAGTACATCATAGTAGGGAGAGACAAGATTCCATTACGGTATTCGAGTGAAGGTTTGCCCCAAAATTCACAACAGTCCAACTATGGAGAAGAGGGGAGCATGGGGAGGAAGAAAATGTCTAACCTTTTGAAATATTGCACCCCCTTTACATTTATAGAAGAAATTCAAGCAAGAGGAGAAGAGGAATTCAGATTTCTAGGAGTTATGGGGCACCATGCCTACTTCTATCACAATATGGGGTCTCTTGACATTTCCCATACTTCTAGTACTTGGCCCCGTGTCAAAAACAATGGTTGCCCATGCTCCATTAATGACCCCTTCATCTACCTAGGCATTGTTCACGGTTGGAGGAATCTATGCAACTTTGGAGTTCTAGATCCCCCAAAATCCACTTTTGATGTCTTCATCCTATAACCCTTTGAATTAGATCTTCGACGATTGTAATTTTGTCAAAAACGGACATGGAGAGCTCAAGATATGTCAATTTTAGTGGGGGCTTTTGTCATTTTGGCTCTACATTACATTGATGAATGACTCACCGAGCTACTCTGGCAAGTGGGGTATCGAGAATTTCCTAGTTATCATGGCGGGTCCTCCAATTTACTCCGCTTATCGCTTCAACTTCGAGCTCCTACTTTACCCCGCAATGCTCTGCAAGCTCGTATAGTATTTTCCAAGCTCTTCGCACTCTACCCACCTCCGCATGCATGGTTCCCGCTACCTACGAAACCCCACTCTGCATATGGGTGAGCTACTTTACATTGATTCATTAGCTCGGCTGCCCTTCAAAACTTCCTCCGCACTACCTTGTTGTCGCCGACCCCAAGAGCCAACTTCCACGCGGCCCTATTTAAACATTGGGACTGGCTTGGTCCCCGAGCCCACCTACCTACCATCCCACCAACTCGACCAGCCTTCCTCAAAGACCACCCCTGAATGACCTCGCATTGACCAAGTCCTTTTGAACTTCGTAGTCGAAGATTCCAACTCACCACGCAAAACATTGTTCACCGAGCTTGCAAAAATCTCCAAACCCCGAAATCTTGAAGTTCAAAATTCGAGACTTCGGAGTTTCTGGGACATCGATAACTCACCTCTCCCCTTGTTGATCAAAGAATACTTGTCTAAGATCACACAAGGAGTTTGCATGGGATAGAAGGCCCGAACCAAGGGCGTGGAAGGACATGAAGGACCCACGCGTGGAAGGCAAGTTCAAATTTCAAGACTTAGCCGATTTTGAGCATGAAGACCTATTTTTGGAAGATGGCATGCGGACCACATCAACGATGCAGAGATGTGCGCGCATGCATTGTCTATATTTGGAGAAGCAATTCAAAGTGTTTATGCATGGAGACAAGCTGAGAATAGAATTGACACTTTAGTTAACTGCAAGAGGACTATAGATAGCACACTTGCATGTGTGGCTATGATTGTAAATGGCATATGGCTATTAATAGCATGCGACCTATTTCTGGAATAGATAAGCGGTGAAGGGAAAGTCCCCACCCTATATATATGATGTTAGTTGCATAGTAGAAAAAGGTAATATAGAGAGCTAGATGTATGTATGTGTGTAAGTAGAATATACGTATATGGTGAATCACTATCAGATCCATACGTGCATTGGTATATATTGACAATACTGTAAGGAGCTTATATATTTACTAATAGATGGAAGATATTAGCTGAATCCAAGTGTCATTGTGTGTAATTGGGTAGTGCATGTTAATGGTTTAATCCCGATTATTGTTTAAGCTTGTTCTTTCATAGATTTGAGGGTAGTATGCATTATAAAATGATGGATTAGTTATGAATCTATATGTTTCTTCATTCATCATGTTAACATCCTGCTACAACAACTCTAAAGAGGGACGTGGTACCTTTGTGTGCTTCGGGTGAGTGCTCAATCTAGGCTGAGTAATGTGCCAGTACAACTAGGGTGTTATCTGGTAAATTCTAGGTTGCATCATTGGTTTCGTTTCCGGGACCTCTTTTTTAGTTGTTTTTAGGATGGTTCCCAATGAAGACGCATCGGTTAACTCTAACAAGTATTGAGGAATGAATACACAATCTAGAGGAAGAATATGCACGACGGTTCAACAATGGATTTTAGTTTAACGCACGCACTTAGCTAGAATAGAACCTATATGACAACTTATATGAGAGATTTTTCACTATCTTTCCAAAGAGAACCGCATATGTGGCTTACTACTTATGCATCTCATCGGAATTGGAGGTATCGCACACTTATCTGGACACGGGAAGAATTTCAAGCACTCAATGATGTTGATATGATCTGGAATCACGTGGTGGATACGTGGTTTTGTGGCGTTCTAAATAGTTACATTCTAGAAAATTCAATTTCGACATACTCTTGCCCGGAGGTAGCTAAATTTCAATTTTTGAGGTATCTAAGAGGAACATATTTGCAAGGTATTCCACTGCGATCAACATCTTAATGGTAACTTTGAACCTAGAGAGTAAATCGATGGGTAACTAAACTTTGCCATGTGCGAGGCCAGGAACAGTTTGGTTTAAGATGACAGACCTAGCGGCAAAAAAGTAGAGAGAGGAAAGGCGACTTAAGTATAATGAGGCACGCGAGAGGGAGATAGAGAAGCAACATTACATTCCGTTGCAGAAAGTATGGCGTTGAGGAGAGAGATGGCTCGTGAAGGATTTATGGCTCACGTAGAAGACGTGGAGCCAGAGCATCAAGAACTCCCCCATCTTGGAAAGCATGATAGAGATCCCTTCTCGGCCTCACACAGAAGTACGCCAACAGAGACTACTTGGGCCGTAGGCGCGCATCTTAATCCACCTGGTGACCTAGCCTTTGCGCTTGGTTTTTCAGTATCTAGTACGACAAGTAACCAACAAGCTAACTTGGGAAGTAGGAAAGCAGGAGTAAGTCAGGGATCAAGTACATCAATGGCAGGATAGACAACTTCAATGTTATATGGAGGAGCATTCTTAGGCGCATCATCCGCACAGAATGTGAGCACGCAGAATGTTGGATTCACCTATGGAAGTGGATCTACCACACAGACTGTAGGGGTTCAAAAGATAGTACTACTATTGGAGCATAGGGGAGTACATCTACAGGTCCTACTCCAACTATAGGTGGAGGATCAGGAGGTATAGGTGGTTCTAGTTCTAGTGGATCTGATGGTTTTAGAGGTAGAGGGAATACCGAGGTTCTGGATCGGTGGTCAAGGTCTCAGCAAGCACAAAATATCTATATGGAGATGTCTCTTCTTCTCCCAGTATAGAGGTATAGAGGATGGTGCTTGAACATGTGCATATGTGTGAAATCTTGTGGCGCGCTAAAGGGATAATGGCTGCTGAGTGAAAGATAAGTCAATTTTCCACTACATTAAAGGGACGCGCACACAACTGGTTTAGGAAGTTTGACCTTGATCAAACTTGCGTGGGTTATGCAACATTGAGAGATGTTTTCTTGAAAGAGTTTCATATCCCTGAGTTTGAGCAGAAGATTATAAGTGCGCTCAAGGATATCAAACAAGGCACTACTAAGAGTGTACGTGAGTATGATGCTCATTTTAAGACACTTCTATCTAAGCTATCTTATGATATTCATGCTAGCCAACATGCACAGTGGTTCGTTGGAGAGTTGATTACACCTTTTAAAAGGGTGTCTTTGTCACATAAGACATACATTGATTCGTGCGAAGCATTGGAAGCACTTTTCATGCTAAGGTAGTTGGGAGCATTGACACTTCGGCGTTAGTCCATTTCTAGAGGCACATATTGCAGCTATTGCGCAGAGTTAGAGAAGTTATCAACAAATTCAGCCCATGAAACACACTTAAGAATTTGGTGTACAGATTGTAAAGTGGAAGGTCACACCAAGGATAGTTGCCCTTGCAGATCTCAGTACACTCATTACTTGTTGGACTATGAGATTTTCCATTTGAATCATGATGTTAGTCACTGTCCTTTGTTACGGTGTGTGATAAGGAAGAATGTATTGTGTTTTTGTAAGATTTACAGTCCACGACCCATGATCGAGGATTATCGATTGATTGGTCGATCCGAATGCTATAGACATTGGAGTGCGACAGACAAGTGTAACAAATAATTCCAAAGGTAGGAATGAGCACCGTGGATTGAGATCATAATCAAATGCGCTATGATAGGAATGAGGGGCATTTTGAAGGAGGTCATGGAAGGGTACGTGGATATCGTGGTGCATATGGAGGACGAGGCCATGGTGGAGGAAGAGGTGAGCTCCCTCATGTGGAACGTGTTATATGTGTGGATCTCCTAACCACTATAGGCGTGAATGTCCTCAGAATATTGCATGTTCTTTCTACAGAAAGATCCATAGCTATGAAGAGTGCCCAGACATATATGAGCATCTAAGTAAGGAGCATAAGCAAGAAAACAAAGGCGTTGGGATGGTTAGAATCCAGTGCGCGATAGAAGATCAGTGGATTCCCAAGATAGTATAAGGACCTAAGTCATTGACAGTGAATATTACTACATGCGCTAAAGTAGCACACGCGAGAGAGACATCAGACCGAAATCCTACGATTATTAAGGAGGTTTTACATGCAAGATACCCAGATCCTACTCATCAAAAGGAAGTTTACCAGGATACCATGGAAGTGCTAAGGAATCTTTAGGGTGACTTACATTACCTAAAGGAGAAAAAGAAATCATCAGAGATAGTCCAAACTGATATCAATGATCTGTGGGAGGTGTGCAAGATGTTGCGCTAGGAGAACATTATTCCACTATTAGGAAGTTGGTTAAAAGGGAACACTCCGCGTGCAAGTCTTGAGACCGGATGGTAGATTCTACATGCAAATCTTCCCCCTGATAGCATTGACTATGAAAAAGAAATTACTTTGAATGTTGTTGTGGATGGGTGGCTGTTGAGCAACATATTGATCGATACAAGTGCGGAAGTAAATGTGCTTACATTAGATGCATGGGTACAAATGGGGAGGCCTCCATTACAACCATCATCTAATGTGTTATTTATGGCAAATCAGACTAAGGCCACTCCCATAGGAGTTTTGAAAGATGCATCTATAACTATACAAGGGGCCAAGTTCACTTGGGGATTTTGAGGTATTAGCACTTGTAGAAGTAGACAATTTTCCAACCCTGCTTGGACACCCTTGGTGTTATGCGAATAATGCTGACTTGAGATTCAATAAGGGGTATATCAGCTTTGAAAACAAGGAGGAAAGGGTTGTGATACCTTTGATAGATGGGAAGTCTACACCCTATGTTGAGCCTCTAAGTGAGGAGGACTTAAACATAGTCTATGTATGCATTATTCAGACCCAGAGGTCAACGAGCCATCCAAAGAAGGCATCCTACAGTGGGAGGATTCTCATTCTATTAGTGATACTATGAGTATTTCTTGTGACAATTGGGCTCATGGTACATATGAATTAGTAGGACGCAAGGTGAAAAGCGTGGTTGCGCGCAAGAATAGATTTCATTCAATTCAACGGATAGGTAGCACAATACCTTGGTATATAGGGACAGAAGATCTTCCTACCTTTCTAAAGGCCATGGAAACACAATGGGTAGATCAAGTTACAAGGAGAGATATGTTAGTATATACACTGCATGGGACAATAGTGCGCTGGTGGGTAGTCCACAAAGATAATCTTATAAACTGGGAAGAGATTGGAATAGCTTTGTCTACTAGGTTTATAAGGAACAATGCACCTACACAAATCTGCACTTATCATGGTGATCAACCTGTTCAACATCACATTCAGCAGTGTGAGAGACTATGGACAACATGATAGGAAGCATTACCACCCTCACTTTGGGCACATCGATTGTATTATACGCTAAAAGGATGCGCATGCGCTGGTATGTGTATGCGAATTACATAGAGAAACTAGGAACCGACAAGATTTGACTGCAAGAATGATCCGCACTTTTTACTACTTCTCGAATAAATCTCCTATAGAAGAGGCATTAAAATTTGTCGAGCACTTAACTATGGGAGATAGTGCAAAATCGTAAGAACATATTCAGGGAATTATTCAAAGAGGCGAGTTCGGAGCATGTTTTGAAAAGGAAGAAGAAATAGACTCCAAACTACTTGAATGCGCTTTCATTGAGAAAGAGAAAGGAAAGATGGTTTACGTCATGGATGACGAGGAAGTTGAGAACCTGGATATTGAACATTCACACGGGGTGCGCGATGTTTTGGAAAGTGCAGACAAGGATACGCGCACCTACCATGAATCCATGAAGACAAAGAAGGTGAATATAGGTTCGGAGGCTGAGCCTAAGGAGGCCATAATTGGAGATTATTGGTCAGATTCGAAGGTAGCAAAAAGATCATCGAGTTACTCAGGGATTTTCAAGACTTATTCCCTCGAGGATATCATGAACTTAAAGGCATGCATGAATCACTTGGGGAAATGAATATCAAACTATAGGACGATGCACGACTAGTTAGAAAGAGACCTTACAGAATGAATCCTAATTTACGTGAAAAGTTGAAAGAAGAAATTGATAAAATGTTGAAATCTAGAATTATCAAGCCCCTTGATGAGTCAGAATGGGTTAGCCCAATGGTGATCAGTATCAAGAAGGACGAACGAATTAGGATATGTGTGGACTACAAGGAGTTGAATGTTGCATGCGTCAAAAATCCATTCCCTACGTCATTCACTGAGGAAATACTAGAAGGAGTTGCAGGGTGTAAAATATATTCTTTCACAAACAAATTTTCTAGGTATCATCAGGTTAGGATCGCTCAAGAGGATCAAGAAAAGACAACATTTACTACTGAATGGGGTATTTTTTCCTATATTGTGATGCCCTTTGGATTGAAAAATGTGCATGTTGTATTCTTGCACATAGTTGTTCAAGCATTCAAATATTTTATTCACAACTTCTTACAGTCTACCTAGATGATTGGACAATATATGGGCTTGTGAAAGATCATTGTGACAATCTGTGCTTAATGTTTGAATGATGCAAACAATTAAGTATCTCTTTGAACATCAAGAAGTTCATATTTTCTACACCATTTGGGATATTGTTAGGACATATAATCTGCAAGGAAGGTTTGCTAGTTGATCCAACCAAGGTTGCAGTCATTTTAGGCCTAGAAGCACCTACTAGTCAAAGTGAGGTGCGCAGATTTTTAGGTCATACAGATATTATAGAAAATTCATAAAAGGGTATGCCAAAATTACCACACCCTTAGAAGAATTGTTGAAGGGGAAAGGTACATTTTATTGGGGAGAACTGCAGCAGTGCGCATTTGAGATATTAAAAGAGAAACTTACTACCACGCCCATTTTGCATTTTCCCTCATGGGATAAACCATTTCATGTGCATGTGGACACTTCTGGTATGGCCATTGGTGTTGTGTTAGCTCAACCTAGCGAAGGTATTATAGATCATCCAATTTGTTTTACTAGTAGGAAGATGACTCCTACTGAACGGAATTATACAACTACAGAGCGCGAAGCTTTGTCAATGATCTATACATTGTACAAATTTCGACAATACTTCTTAGCAACACCATTTCTGTTTTATACATATCACATGGCCTTGAAGTACTTGGTAAACAAGTATGTCTTACAAGGGTGAATATGCAAATGGGTGCTCTTATTTCAAGAGTTTGACTTCACAGTTGTGGTGAAGCCAGGGAAAAGCAAGTCTGGACCAGACCATTTATCTAGAATCAATTCAGGAGAGGATGCACAAAAATTGAAGAGATAATGTCGATGCACGATTATATAGGTTACAACGTGCGCCCATGAAATTATAAAACATTGTTGTCTTTCTACGAACAGGTATGACACCAAAAGGAATGAAAGCATTAGAAAATAAGAATCTTGCTATACGTGCGACATCGTTTATGTTAATTAGTGGTGACCTTTACAAGCTAGGAAAAGATGAAGTATTACGTTGTTGTGTATTAGAGCATGAGTGCAAGGATATCATGGTATAATCTCATGGTGTTATTGCAGGAGGCCATTATACAAGTGATGCGACATTTGCCGGAAGATCCTAATTGTTGGATTATGGTGGGAGACATTGTATAGAGAGTGTAAAGAATATCAGTAAGGCATGTGATCATTTTCAGGACCTAGGAAAATCAGGAAAAGAGATGAGATTCCTTTGAGACCAATTACTAGTGCCGAATAATTTGAGAAATGAGCCATTGACTTTGTAGGACCTATTTTGTTAGCCGCGCATAGGACTGGATCACGCTATATCATTACTTGCACAAATTATCTCACATGGTGGGCGAAACAACACCTACCAAGGACTGTACAGTAGCTACAACAGCTAGGTTTCGTGGGATAATGTTCTTACATGATATGGATGTCCATTAAGCTTGACAAGTGATAGAGGTATGCACTTTTTGATTGAGACAATCAGGATCCTATTAGATGATTTTATGGTTGCACACCATAAAACTACACCTTACCATCCTCAGGAAAATGGAACTGCTGAGGCTTTCAACAAAATTTTGGGCCAGACTTTGACAAAAATATGTGATGTTGGAAGAAAGGATTAGGATGAAAAAGTGTTAGTTGTTCTTTGGGCATATAGAACAACTTACAAGCAATTGAACAAAGCCACACCATTTCAGTTAGTGTTTAGCACGAAAGCTATTCTCCCTATAGAATTTATGTTACCTTCTTTGCGCATTGCGTGCATGCGCTGGAGGTCTAGCTGATGAACATGATTTAGAAGAACATATCGAAAAGATGATTCAACTAGATGAGCACCGAGCCATAGCACAATGGAGTCAGAAGTAGGAAAAGGCCAGCGTAAAGGCATGGCATGACAGAAATATAAGGGATAAGAAGCTTGATATTGGACAAATAGTACTTCTTTATGACTCAAAGTTCTTGCGCCATCTAGGAAAACTCAAATTTCATTGGTTGGGGTTGTATGTTATCAATTCTATACTTAAATCAAGTGCTTTCCAGTTAGAAGAACTTGATGGAACACGGCTACCCGGTTACTTTAACGGGAGTAGGCTAAAGCCCTACTATAAATAAGTCTTCTTGGTGTTTGTAATAAGGCAGTATTGCCATTTAGTTTAGGTTTTCAATTCTGTATTTCCTTAATGTATTTCCTTCATTGTCACTATGCTTTGTCAATTTAGTTGTTCTTGTGTAATAAGTGCACTTGCGCGCATGAAGCTAATTACTGTATGAATAATGTTTATGTGTAGAGGACTGCACATAATTTTAGTGTGGGGTGGTTGTAGTTGTCCAAGAAAAAGACTATGGGATTTGAAAGATGAAAGGAATAAGTTGTTACGAGTGTGCTTTAAGTCAAATTGCTTCACAAAAGTGACCAAGGATGGAGATGAATGAAAGAACAATATAACGCGAGGTAAGCAGAGGCCATGTTAGCTACCAGGAGAAGGTACAGTGATGAGGTACTCGAGCACAGGAGCACGCATTGAAGAGAAGTCTGTGACTAGAGGGTAGGAAGGCACGCTAGAAGGTTATAGCTGGGCGCGAAGATGTACCACAGCGGAACGAATGGATTTGGTCAATGAATGAGGGGATATTTGGTAGGTGAAGGAGCAATAAATGCATCAAAATTTGAAAAATTTATATAAGGATGGGATGTGGATTCATTTTTACCGTTGCGACTAAGAGTATTTGAAGAAAGAGCCAAGTGCAAAGAGCCGAGTGATTGAGTTAAGGTGCAAAGGGTGTGAAACCAAGAGTGACAACTAGATTTGTGCGATAAGAAGCTTGCATCCCGATGGTGAAGGGTTTGAGCGAAGTAGGGAGACAAAAAGAGTTAGGTTACAAAGTTTCCACCTAGGGCATAATTGAATCGAGCTAGGGTTTGATTCGTAAAGTTGCAGAGTTGAAGAGGAGACATTTGTAAGGTAAAAATGGCACCAAGAAGGCATCTTGTAGTAGCAGTAAAAGGAAAGAAGAAGGTAGTAGTTGAGGAGGAAGAGATGGCACTCGAAATCCATTTTTCAGAGATGCAATACCCAGAAGGAGTCATCGTCGGCCAAGAATGGGATTCACCCATCAGAAAGAGCAAAGTGAGTGAATATAATCACAGGACTTTAGAGAACAAGAAGGAGCTCAATTCCTTTCTCACTACTAGAACAAACAAATGCACGATGAAGGACATGCCAATATATGACGATGCGGGTGAGAAGATATTGAAGAGAATTAGGGTCTATCAGTTGTATGAGCTTCTATATTTCGGGAAGTATGAGCCCTTGATCGTGGCTCACAAGTAGGGTACATGAAGACTTCTACTTTGCAAGATGTAGAGTTAGAATTTCATTTGTTCTTATCTCATCGATTACATTATTGAAGTCCACATGAGAAGATATAAAATTTGATCTTACGATAAAGCCATGATTTCAAGACTAGACAAGAGTTGGGATACCTGAAGGGTCTGCGCGGAATGGACATAGATAAATTGAAGAACTATCTAGTTGTACAAGTTGCAACACACCTTGTTACCAAGTTAAATGATCAGGAGCGGTGGTCACAGGTGAATACTATGTGGTTACATGTGGCACGTAAGATGTCAGAAGGGACAATCTACAACATTGCAGCTATATTGTAGAGCAAATAGTCAAAGAAGCATGCATAGGAGGGAAGATCAGCTTTGGGGCTGTTCTACTATCACTAGTCTTCATGGAGATTGGAGTACCAGACATGGACCAAAGGAGAAAGTATGGGAATACCCCATGGAGAAAAAGTCCCCAACTGAAAGATTCAACAAGTACCTATGCAAGGGGACCATGATAGATGAAGTAAAGCAAAGGGTGGAGAAGTGGTATGATAGGCTCTGCGTGGCATTTGGGGAAGAGTGGCACATCCCAAAGGACCTACCAGTAGTGGTAGGGAAACAAGTTCAATTTTTGTATATCAACATTTCGCATCACACACTTTCCAATGAAGGATGGATTTTGGAGCCCTTGGTGCAAGTTGCCTTATGCATTCATTGCAAGGTATTTCCAAGCATCTGTTCATAGATTTATAGACACGCGCCGACTGATCTTCAATGTAGATAAGGTAGACTGCGATTACCATATGCTGAGGAAGAAGTATGTGTATCTTGGCAGAGGCACCTATACAGAGAGGATCATTTCAGAGGTATTGAATATAAAACCAATAAGTTTAGCTGTAACAGATGTGGGGGCAACATTGGTGTATCTCCAGTTGAAGCCAAAACTGGAGAATAAAAATATGTGGAAGTTGATTTTGCACTTCTATCACCACCAAAGGGAAAGCATACAATGGAGAACATCCCAGCACCTAAGCCCACATAACCAATTAAAGTGCAAGATGAGGAGAAGGAGCGCAAAGATAGTGGTGGTTTGGAGCATAGGGGTAGGAGACATCCTACAAGTCAGAGTGAAGTTGAGCGTGTCGTTACCCCACCTCAGCCACAAGAGGGGGATGAAGAGGACTTGAATGTAGTCCAAGGGGAGCATAGGTTTAAAAGGGTATTCAGGAGAACAAGGACCCAAGGTGCTACTCCAACCACTGTGCACAAATCACCTAGACTCTCTCCACAGAAGGAGGATACCACGTAGAGGAGGAAACTGAAGTTGAATGAGGAGGTGGAAGAGTTAGAGGAAAGTGCGCCTAATTCTCCTACACTTCCAGAGAACACAAAAGAATAGGGTGAGGCATCAAAGGAAAAAGAAGAGGAAGAGAAAAGACCAGAGGAAACAACTGCAGAGGATGTTCAAGACATGGAGACACAAGTCCCAAATTTGGAGGCTAAAGTTCCTAAGAAGCAAAGGTCTAGAAGGACAAGTGGAGAGAACATTCCACCAGCCATGGGGTATGTAGAGGACACAGGAAAAATTTTCCACGCCCACTTCTAAAGCATGATAGCGTAGAAGGATTTATTCAGCTGGGAGTTGATGGATGAGGATATGGCGAATTTGCACACTAGAAAGAAACTATCATGGTCGATGCACACCCACATGGATGAGCCTAAATTTGATGTGTGCGAAAGAGTCATGCGTTTCAAGGTGAATGAAGAAGGAACCTCAAGCTAGACACATGACAATAAAGCCTACTGTCATGTCAGATGAGCAGGTCAACAATGCACTAGTGAAAGTTTCTGCTGAGGTGGCTAGAAGAAACATGGAAAAATCTGCCACGATCAAAGCGTTGCGCGAAGAGTTGAAGATAAAGGACGTAGAGATAATGTGCATAACATAGGAAAGGGACTTCATGTAGAAGAAGAATGAGGTGTTCATAAGCATCGCAGAGGAGATTGGGGACAATGTAATCAAAGCAAGGCCACACTTGGAGGCCAAGGTACCACAGACATTTCCGTCAATGATACACTATGTGGGAAAATTGGTGGACTTGGTACTCAAGATGAAACTCTGTGTATGCAAGCACCGGAATTCTCTGAACAAGATTTTGATCGAGAGAAATCATTTGTGATGAGAAAAATTGCATCTTATGAAGGGTTGTTACAAGCATTACAAGAAGTATTAAGAAAGCGGACTAGGCTTTAAATATATGCACCGTTCCAGAGGCACTTATCAACATCAAGACCTTAGAAGAGAATAATGAGGTCTAGAAGGTGATGAAAGATGAGACATTGGGCCACGCAGAAAGGTTGTCAATGGTTAAACAAGTGCAAGGCCCCGACAACAACGCAAAAGCTTGAACAAGACTTGGCTAGAAGACCTTGGAAAGCTAATTGTGCAGAAGATGGACCTTTTAGAAGGAAGAATGACATCCATGTTCAGTGTTGTGTTGGTTCTACAAAATGATAAAGGAGAAATTGTGAGGGATGAGTTGGAATCCATTGCTGTGGACATCCCAGGAAAAAAGCAGAGCAAGCATTCACTGATTAGCAGATATTAGAGGCTGAAAGAAAGGAGGAGTATCCATAGTTGATACTGTAAACTGATACAGAGGAGGTTTCCTAATAACCTCATAAAAAATATTTATTTATCCACATTCTTTCATTCTTATTCTTTCCTTCAATTTTTGAGATACCCATTGTCGGGACGACAATGAGATTAGTGTGGGGTAATGTTGATCAAATAATACTTGTCTAAGATCACACATGGATTCCGTGTGGGATAGAAGGCCCAGAACCAAGGGCACGGAAGGAAAGGAAGGACCCACATGCGAAAGGCAAGTTCAGATTTCAGGACTTAGCCGATTTTGAGCATGAAGACCTATTTTTGGAAGATGGCATGCGGACCACATCAACGATGCAGAGATGTGCGCGCCATGCATTGTCTATATTTGGAGAAGTGGTTCAAGTGTTTATGCATGGAGACAAGCTGAGAATAGAATTGACACTTCAATTAAACTACAAGAGGACTATAGATATCGCACTTGCATGTGTGGCTATGATTGTAAACGACGTATGGCTATTAATAGCATGCGACCTATTTCTGGAATAGATAAGTGGTGAAGGGAAAGTCCCCACCCTATATGTATGATGTTAGTTGCATAGTAGAAAGAGGTAATATAGAGAGCTGGATGTATGTATGTGTGTAATAGAGAATATACGTATATGGCTGAATCATCGTATCGATCCATACATGCATTGGTATAGATTGACAATCACGTAAGGATCTTCGTATTTACTAATAGATGGAAGATATTGGCTGAATGTAAGTATCATTGTGTGTAATTGGGTAGTGCATGTTAATAGTTTAATCATGATTACTGTTTAAGCTTGTTCTTTCATAGATATGAGGGTAGCATGCATTATAGAATGATGGATGAGTTATGAATCTATATGTTTCTTCCTTCATCATGTTAACATCCTACTATAGTAACCCTAAAGAGGAACTCCGGTACCTTTGCGTGCTTCGGGTGAGCACTCGGTCTAGGCTAAGTGATGTGCCAAAGATGACTAGGGTGTTGTCTGGTAAATTCTAGGCTGCATCACCCTCATGCTCAACTCACCCACCAATCAACGAAGTCCGACCTCCCGAATCTCCGATGGTGAATTCTCTAAAATTCCCGCAATGTAAATCCCGAAGTTGACTGCGAACCCATTGTTAACCCCAAACATCAAATTTCATAATTCAATCGAGTCGGACATCTAGCTTGCCCCATTGACTCGTGACTTCCAAAACATTTTTGCACCAACCTCCGAATTCACCTCCTGTGCAAGCCTCTAAGCTCACCTCCGAGCTACAAAAACTCCATACGTCGCTCCACCCATCTGCCTCACTAGCTCCATGCCATGTTCTTTGGGTTATCTAGTTGAGCCAACCATGACTCGCCTAAGTGAGCTTCTCTTCATCCTCCCGGCTGATTCAAACCCTCGCGCCCGCTGTCGGTCCGGCTCCCCACCGTATTTCCCATGGGTTCGGCTCCACACCGATACCTTCAATTCCCCCGAGTCGTTCCCCTGTTGCACCAAATTATTACCTTGCCACCAAGTCAACTTTGCATCTCCGGCTTTGCATTGACCCGGGACGTAACTCGGCTCACTTGGTTCCAACTTCATGTGTTTGGCTTGTCCCTATGCCCAAGCTCCAGGTCACAACACCACCGACCTTTCACATGATCCATACGACCTTTCTTGAGCTCTCCTAGCCCCTCACAAATTATTTGTCGTCTTTGCATGCATGGCCCGAGATCCCCGTGAGCTACTCCATCCGATTCTCCCAAATACCAAGCTCAAATATCGAGCTCCTATGACCGAGTTATCCCGAGCCAACGTTCCCGAACTCTACCTCGAGCCCTCCAATCCTTCGTTCATGACCCCAACTCGGCTCGCCGAGTTGAGATTCGTTCCTTCTATTGTGGATTCTCGGTGCCGAGCCCACTGTTTGACCCCAAACTCATTTATACAAGCTCGACCGAGCTACCTAGGGGCTCTGTCTCGATGGAACATCTTGGCTCACCAATGACCAAGTCGGCAATCCATTTTTAGCTCGATGGCCTCTATGACCCCTTTTGCAAATTTTTAGCATTTTTGGATTTTTTAATGAATTTTTTGGGTTCCAAGGGGAGTATGGGGATCTTTGTGATGCCTTGGGACCATTTTTGCAATCTTTCCCATTTTTACCCATTTTGGCTGCATGTGGGCCCCATTAGAGCCTGCTTCTCTTCTCTAACTGAGCTCTTAAGCTTTGAAACCTAGAAGAGGAAAAAATCCTCTTATGACTTGATATTCCCAAAAACACCGTATGTGCTCTCGAATCATAGGAAACTACCCGCAACACGGTGAAGGCCCTTGGTGGCACGATAAGTGCTTGAGCTTAGACCTCCTAGTTGTCCATTTCACCCTGGGGGTGAAAATGGATAACAATTTGGTGACTCACGGGGCCATCTGCCTACTAGATGGAGTAGACCAAAGTGGCATGAAGCCTTCATTGGGCATGGAGTCAGCCCGATATACCTATAATTTGATCATGAACCTTGAAAACATGTCTTTGAGCCACTTGACGTTGATGCATTGGATCCGAAGTTGACCGTTGCTCCCTATTTTCCAACTTTTATAAGAAATTCTTAAAATGTTGATGAGTGGAAAATTGTTTTGATCTAAATTTTTTTCTCTTCATTTCTCTCGCAAACTTGATCTCAAGGGACTAAAAATGGACTTCCGAACTTGTTTCAAAACCTGATTTTGCCAAGTGTGAAGCACACTGAAACCAATGATCACTTGACTTGCATAACACATTGCAAAGTTTTGAGTAAAACATTCGCTGAGTTGGGACATCATGGAACTCTATTAAATTATGATTTTTCCCTTCTTCTGAACACTTCACCTCCGACACACTATGTGCAAGAGCAATGACGAAACACAACACACACTATGTACAAAACTGAAAATCATACATGCTTCAAGTGAAACATGCAGAGTGTGCACATGCAATTTTTCTACTAGAAACAAACCTACTCCTACCCTATGCTAACCAGAGGAAAGGAAAAATTCAAACAAACCTTGACACTTTGGTAGGGAAAAATAGCTTCCCTTCCTCATAACTTACAACCATGCGAATGATTTTACATTAAACATGGCTATGGATAACCATGGAAATCTGTCCCGAAGTTGGCCTTCCATTCTAGGACCCAAAGTACCAACAAAAACAAGAAAATTATGTCCTCTGGATAATTTGCATTGGGTTCTGGAGCGTTGAAGCTAGTCCTTGGTGCCTTGAAATTATTCCTTATGCTCGGGGTAAGCATGACTGGTTGTGGCTCCTCCTTTGGATCTAATGAAGCCAAGTACCTTATGGGGCATAGTCTAATCTATTGGATTTTCCTGTTGCTCAATTCCAATTTCAACAAGGAAGTTTTCTTGCGGACTTTCTTCGAAAATGTGACTATCTCGTGGGTTGGTCTCCTTCTTGTTTCTCGTCTACAAAAACGATGCTCTGCATTGATGACTGTATGCAAGTGGTGTCATCCTCTTTCTTCTCTTCTCCTTCAACATGGGACTCCTCCACAATATGAATTTCTTTGGGATTGCTTGCAGCCTCTAATGGAAACATTGGTAAACTGCTTTGTAACTTGATGAAGCATGCTTGCTCACTTGAGATTCCTCCTTCCTTTCTTGAAGAAAAATATGACCTGCACATCCATCCTCCTCATCCAACATGA